>CAXAMN010023184.1:70210-80533 GCA_963970005.1 Durusdinium trenchii | reverse complement strand
CAAAAGAGTTGCAAGAAGATTGACTGGACTTCTGCGTACTCTTGAAAGCCTTGAAAGCCCACTAAGTTCGAGAGTCACACCCCCACGGCACCGCAGCGGCACACTATCGCAACAAGACCATAAAGAGAGAGATAAGTGTAGTTGGCTCGAGTAGACTGGCACACATTAGAACTCACTTGAAAGCACCGACAACGCTTGTCGTCCCAGCCTTGGAGTGCTCAACTTTAGGCACCTTGCAAGAAAATGTGTACAGTTTGTATCCGTATACTCTTCAAGATCTAAACACAGTATGTGTGTGGGCGATGAAACTAGTGTCAGTGTCAAATATAATTATGCAGTCCAATCTGATGTCCAAACCAACCAGTCAGAGTCTTGACCCGTTAAAGGAGATTGCAATCTCTTATGTCTTCCTGGCAGTAAACTTCTTGACACAAACGATAGAATCTATAGATTGCTGTAGTCTTGATACAGTTACAGTCTTTGTGTCTTCGATGTGACCGTATCGGAAAGAGCTGATCGTCGTGCCTCCGGAGGTGGAAGTCCTGCCACTTGCTCTTCTCCCCTGTCACTGGCTTGTGCCTGTATTGATTGGCGATCGACAAGAAGACTGTATTGCAAGCAATCCTTGCTGGCCTGTGCCAAAGCTTAAGGGGAAAGCCCCCATTAAAGTCATTACTGTAACGATCTTGCCCATGCATGTCACGTCTGATGCCATCATGCTCTGGTCTGATGTTGGCGGACCAAGTCAGCACGCCAATCGCGGAAGCATGGCAAACATGGGTGTCCAAACATGTTTTCTCTCCAGCAGCGCGCATGTCAACAGTTGACAGAACCTCTTCACCCATCTTTGCCCTGTATATAACAATATATCTCCCTATATTTTAAGTAACTACTTAAATCCTTCTTTGCTTTACCAAGATCATCAACAACGAAATGAACAACTTCATTGAATATGCAAGTGCGTGTCCACTTGCACATGTTGGAGGAGTGTGATTATGACATGCCAAAAACCGTTCTTGATCCACAACGTGTACAAATTGGGCTTGGCATCTCTGTTTGTTTGTGTGTCTGCCAAGACAACGCATCATGGACACACCTTCTTGACTAAGCTGAGTAGAAACAAACTTGTCCACACCTGTCCAACCAATACTTGGACTGTTGCACCTGACAGTAGTAAGAATCAGCCTTTATCTAGACATGGAGCAAAAACGAAAAGAACGACAAGTTCTGGCGCATGCGCCTGAGCCAAACTACTGGTCTCGGCTTCTTCTCCTTCTGTCCTTCCTCTCGCAGCTCGCTGCTCCTTGCCGGGCAGGAACGCACACGGAGACTATCAAGCCCCGCATGCGACAATGTGCATCGTGTGCCAAACAGCAGAACAGCAAGTGGAGCAAACTCTTGAATAAAGGGATCAACTTATGAGCGTGACAGGTATCGCGGCCTTTCCATCAACATGCTCTGGAATTCCACTTGAACCACCTTCGCTCTCTCCTTCTGATTGTCCAACTCTGCTGGTTCAGCATCGCTGTCGTCTCTTCTCGCACGTTCTTCTTTCTTTGCCTATTCGACTATTCGACAAGCAGCAACGAGCTGCTGAAGATGCCTGGAGTCTTCAACTCTCAGGCTGAAAGCCTTCAACAACAGATCTCTGGGCATGGTTGGAACGAAAGGTGATCGGATCTTCTGAAGGTTGGGTTCTTGTTTCCATCGGAACAAAACTGATGAGCCTTCCACCGCAAACAGACTTGATTGGGAACAGTCAAGCCTGTTAAGCCTGTTGATACCAGTACATACTCTTGAATTGCACAGGTTGTTTTTTAAAAACTGCTTGGAAATGACTCAAGTCCTTGAAGCCACCTTCAGTGGAACCATCGGTAACCATCGGCTTATATCGGCTTCCTCGCCCACCTCCGAATCTCCGCGCAGTAGCAATCCCACCGGGGCCTCTGGATCCAGGAGGAAAGCAACCAGCTGGCGAGCGTCGTAGCCTTCCCCTCGGCACTCGGCACTGGGCGAGGTTCGGGGGATTTGCGAAGCTGCCCGTGCCGTGGGGCGTCGCTTGGGTGTGCCGTTTGGGGCGCCGTTTTGGGAAGCGTTCGAACGGAACTACCCATCAAGGCAAAGCGTATACCACTTCTTATACGTCTTGTGGGGAAAGCATGGTGGGATATGGTGGGTATAGGCGGTAAAGGTCATCGGTTGGAAATGGTTGAACATGGAACATTGAATTGGAATCCTTGACGTCTGAGGAGCAAATTGGTCACAACTCCACCCAGCTAGAAACTTGACACACCTAGCCCATATACCTGCCTATGAGTGGCTATGAGTCGCTAAAGCTTACGGTATGGTCTTTACAGCATAGAGGGGGAACAGCCTGGCCAACGCTCCATGCTGTTGTGGGTGGAGATCCCTGTCCGCAAAAAAGGATCAAGGTGGGTTTCCGTGGCGGTTTCTTCTTTTTCTCGATTGCCCTCGGCCAAGCAGCTAGTTGATGGCACGTTTTTCAGCATATCCTTGGCAAGATTGGCAGCATTGCTGAAAACTGGCAACAGGTCACTATCTTAACCACATCATTTCAAAAAGAAAAAGCTAGTCTCCTCCAGCATCTCCTCCGAGAAGTGATTACCTTGGCTGCCATCTGCACTTCTTTTGACCCTTACCAAACTTCCGAAAAAGAAAGGCTGGCAGGAGTAAGGCTGAGCAAGAGAGAAGGTGACATATAGAAAACACAGGAGTCGAACCTCTGGAGCCTCGTCTTGAAAGGTTTCATCGCCGTGCTCAACCCCTGAGCTCCCGACCTCCGTGCTGCATGATCTCTGCGACAGTCTCCCGCGGCACGAAGCCTCGTTTGACAGAGCTTGTCGAGTGCAAACTTGAAGGCTTGAGTGGATGGGCTTCGAAAACACATGGACCGAAGCCTCAAACTAAACAAACCACTTATAGATTGTGGCAAACATCAAAAACAACAACTCTGAAACTGGGTGCAGATCGAGTTCTGCACAGCTTGTCTCGATTCTGGGTGGAAGGATGTGGCAACAAATTGGAGCCCACAAAAGCACCAAGCCGGCAATCCTACAACATACACATATCACATCACATAATATGGTCAAGACGTCTAATTTATAGTCCATATATGTCCATATGCATATGCGGATTGCCCACCCTAGTCTTCTGCAGTTTGCCTATCACCGAAACCTGCCAAGCCACCGTTGTCCTGTGGGTCAAAGAGTCGGAAGCAACTGGGCAGTTCCTGCACCTGGGCCGCGAAGCGGCAGTTCCTCCATGCGAATCTCCACGCCGTCGACGTGCTCGGAGAGTCTCAGACCCAGAAGGGGTCTCATTCACACCGGGAGGGTGGAAGAATCGAAGTGGACGCGGCGAACGCTCACTCCGTGAGGGACTTCTTTTTGAACATTCTAGCAGTGAGCGTGTCTCAGAGGTTCAATTTATGGAGAAAAGAGGAAGGTTCTGGCCCATTCATCTGTGGCACATTGCGAAAGCCATGATGAAAAGATCATTCGAAGTGACATGAACCCTGCCAGCTGTTCCCTGTACATCAAACAACACATCCAACTGAGACTTGAAAACCGCCACCGGGCGGTAAATAGAACCTAGTATACCATCATTTCATCGTCATCGCATCATCCCTCAGCATTTCGTCAATCCCCCCCTCACTCACCCAGGAAGTCGCTTGCCGCGCGGCGCCTGATCTTTTGACGTCCACTTTGCGAGCTCGTCCTGTTCGACGTGTGGTTCGACGCTCCAAAAACTCGCAGCTCTCGGCATCGGTGATCTCGAGTCGTGGCTCGTAACACAACGAGCATCAGCAAGTGAGCCATTGCCAGTCCCCATCAGCTCCAAAGAGAGGAAGGAAATTGAAAAGTGCCAAAGAATGACGCTTTCACCTGAACCCAGCAATCAAATTAGTTGGTGAAAGTGAAAGTTTTTGGACAGTTCGTCAAATCACTTGGACAGTGGGAGATGTGGTTTGCAGTGGTTGCGGCTCGCCTCCCCGAAAGGACACACCAAAAGACACGCCACTCATCCCAAGTTCTCCGCTCTCTCCTTCATGACCTGCTTGAACTCTGGCAGCGTCAAGCTCTCCGGATTCCCGATGTCCTCCAAGACCTTGGAGACCTTCAGTTGGTTCAGAAAGAAACCTTGGACACTTGTGCTAAGAACAAATCCACCTCCAATCAAAGCGACTATGGGATACTTATGGGGGGGGCGGTTGTCAAAGCCAAAGCAAAATCCTTCAGCAATACATGAAGAGAAACAAAGCAAAATCCCCAACGGATCTGTCGCTTTGTGGATCCTCTCGGACCTTCTCCTCGGATCCTTCGGATCTGCGTCCGTCCTTTCTCCACGGATCCAACGGCGAGGTCCGCGCCTCGGAGTCTTTGGGGTTCATCCCGGCGATGTGCAGGGCGTCGCCCAAGTGAGAGGCGTTCAGCACGGCCGTGCGGGGCTCCTGAAGGTGTTCCGGCAGGAGGCTGCCGCTAAGTTCTGAAAGCTGCAGTCTTTAGGGTTAAAGTCATCTCCAGTATCTTTCATGTCTGAGAAGAAACCGTTGAGGCACTGATGGATCACCATACTCACACGAAAAGACCTCTTTCCAAGACACACATATTGGTGAAGCGCAGCTCTGCCCGATTCGCAAACCTGAGTGGTGTTCTCCAGACAGCACAGTCCCACCATGGAAGCACATGGACGCCTATCACCAGCAGGTTAAGCGGCAGCAAACGACGCTCGTAGCGCACACGTCTGGCACCCATCCCCAACCTTCTCGCCACAGGAGCAGCCTTCGACCACGCAAAAGCACCATCGCGCAAGCCCCACACACAAACACTACCCCGACTGGTGTAGCTACCAGTATTTGATTCAACTATTATTCATGAGCTTTCTCAGTGAGGTGTCCGACTCAAACTCAGAGTTTTTCCACTATAGAATGTTCACTTGATCATAAAGTTCTCAAAAAAGAACAATCAGGGATATCGCACATCAGAGTTAGTATAAACAACTCAGGTCCTGGAACATCTCGATCACCTCCTCGAGCCGGGCCTCAGTGGAGCACCAAGCAGAGACTGAATAGCTGGGACAAGGTTGGGATAAGCTCAGGTATAGGCTACAGTGGTCCGTGTTTTTGCAAACTGAGTTCCCATGCGCTCAAGAAACAAACATCAAGCTCACTGCCATGACATGGCATGGAGTCACTTAACAGCTACACAATCCATCATTTGCATCTGAAATCCCGAACTGCCAAGGCACATCAAGCTCGTCGTCGTTCCACGGGTGTATGGATGCTGCCTCAAATTCCGAACAACTCCTAAACAGTGCTTCGAACCGGCCAATGTGAACTCTGATACTCTCTCCTTTGTTAGTTTCCATAGGTCCGGCATAATTCACTAATGTCTTCATGTACTCACAAAGTTTCTCAATAGTACGCTTTCCAAACTTCTAGCTATGTACGTTTTTGTATCATTCCAGCGCTTCCTTCAAGCACAAATCAATCTGGCATCCAAACGGGTGCCCCTGCACTTCAAGAAGGGCGCAACTGCTGAATGGCCCAAGTTCGGCAGACCAAGCCCATCCCAACCTCTCTCGCTCTCTATGTTGGTTTCCATGTCAAACATCTATAGCATGCTGTCATGGACCGGCTGTGAACTGTTACTAGCATCTGTCCCACACTCCTGCGAAAGTGATACCCCCTCCAAAAAGCCTCCCCCTCTCTTTTCCCAACCACCTTGCTCAACAACCTCACCCGACCCCAGGCCTGCTTGCAAAGCTGCACGCGGATGGCCTCGCACTCGCTCACACTACCGAATCGGTGAGACGTCGAGTTCAATCGATCGATCAGTCGAGATGTAAGTTGTGATGATATGTATATAATGCTCATTAGCTTAAGTGGTTGCTCCTCTTCTTCTTTTAAAGAAGAACCCTTCACTCAGGCACTCGGGAATAATATCAAATCTGAAAAGAGGATCACTTGGGAAGCCTAGATTGCAGTGTTGGCAGATGGCCAAACATCCCAAAAAAGGAAGACACCCAATTCACAGGATGAGACTGTAGGTTGGCACGAGCGGATCGATGTGTACCATGTCATCACCTCTGCCTGATGCATTCCTATGGACTGATCAGCAGCTGTGTATCAACATGTGAATCAACACAAGCATAGCTCCTTCTCCCAACTCTCCCAGTCCTCGCTTTCCGCACTTGCTCGACTCTTCTCTTCCTCCGCATCACTCCGGATCACTCAGCATCTTCAAGCCAAGCCAAGTGAGCAATCTTTCAGACCATTCCGATGTGAAGAATGAAGACTCATATGGCCGTGAACCGAAACCTGGAGCCCCAAACAATGGTAGATTTACCCTGCTTGGTAGGTCATTGGTTTTCCGTTCATTCGCCAGGTGGTCAACCAAGGTGTCCCGGTTTTGACATGACTTGATGTTCTTCCTGTCCACATAGAAAGAGATCCTTGGGGAAATCGCAGTTCAGACCTTTTTGAATCGGACTCCCATCGGGATCATCTCAATCATTTCCCTCCAGAGCCACATCCAAAGCCATCCAAGAAAGAACACTTCTCCACTCTCCTGGCTGCTTTTCAGTGTGTTTAATGACAGTCGCAGTATATGATTTGAGGGAATGAATGACTTCACTCAAGTCGAATTTCCACATCCTACCCCTCTATTGGGAAATGCATCGAACTTCGATGGGAACTTCATGAAGGGAAAGTAATACATCCTCCCACCACGTGGAATTGTCCACATCCTCCCACCACATGAGGCACCTGAGGAGGTGCCTCGAGCCGCGCGCCGATGGCCTCGTCCGAGCCCCAGGGGGCGAGTTCGCCCGGCTCTGATTTCCACGTCACCACATCTCGTAAGAAAATGCGCAAGATGCTCTGAATGGTGCTTATTTATAACTAGTGCAGATCTGCAGATCCTGGTTTGATCCACCAAGCTGCTTTAAGAACAAGACAGGTGCCGGTCCGATCCAGCACCAAGCATCGTAGATCAGCTTAATTGATGTTTTGGAGCACTTCAGTCAGGGCTTGAGCAGTAGCACTTTCCATTGGCAACCCAACGTAATCCATGGATGGCTGCTGGTGAAAAAATCGAAAGGCATCTGGAATAATGCAAAGGGAGGGCAGTCTATCAACCAGCAAAAGATCGTGATGAAATGGTGACAAATTAACTTAATTACTGTATCTACACTACATCCAGTTGGAACCTCCCAAGACTCCCACACAAAAGAGTCAGCGCCATCACTCCCGCGGCCTTCTGAAGTGCTCTACATGTGGATTTGCTCAGATTCACGACAAAGTCCTCCAACTCTGCCGATTCCATCTCGTTAACCTCGAAGTGAACAACGATGAGTTCCACAAGTGCGGAATCATGAGTCGTGTCCCAAACAGATCGAAACGGATATGAATCATGCAGATATAGGCGAATTGTGTTTTATCATGTGTCTATCCCTCTATCTTGCATGACTCTACAGAGTCGGCTCATCCCCTTCGTGAAGACCTCCAGTCTAGTCTATTGCCCAGGTCTACGTCATTTCTACGTTGCAAGTTATCCACCACCGACTCCCGGTCGGAAGATTGCCATCAAAAACGTCCCAGTCACGGTCGCTGCAATGCGCCAACCAAGGGTGGTGGACTCCGGGCCAGAGTTGGACACCAATTGACGAGGGGCCTGGTGCATGAGACCCGGACAGAAAAATCAGGTCGCTTTCATCACATTGCAGTGTATGATCTTTCAATGGTTGTGTTGCCTTTCCGCAAACTCACAGTGGTCGATCGTGATTGTCCGTCCACACGTTGCCAATTCGAGGGTTCAAGACTCATGCTGCCTACTCTGCCACGCACATGTGGCTCGTTTGCTCGATTTTTGCGGTTCACGTTGCAAAGATAGCAACTAAATGGACCATAGAGTGACCAAATCATTTTTAAAGGTGTTTCAAAGAGCTTAAACATGCAGAGAGGCATTGAGAGGCTGGGAAACTGAAAACTCGACACCCACTTCCTGCCTGGTCCAAGCCGGCGGTCTCTTGCACCTGGAGACCGACTTGGAGGTCCAATTCTCCGATGCCGGGTTCAACCAAAGTGAACGAGGGAATTAGAGGGGGGATTAGCCCGAGTTCGTGTCTGTTTCTTCGGAAAAATGTCTCTCTAAGTTCTCTAAGTGTTTTTAGTTCTAGTATAGTGACTTCATCCCTAAGTGTGCACATGGTGTGCACCCTGCACCACCTCTTTGGATATCTGAAGAGTCTTCTCAATCTGAGGGTCGACTCTTCAGAGCTTGGTTCTCACTTAGCATAGGCAGCCATGTGTTTCGGGCAAAAATCCGGTGAAACCAACCGGATAGGGATGGGCATAGAGTCCTTGGGAACACCTGGCTCTGGCTCTCATCGATCCCTCAGAGAGAAGTCGGTCTTTGCTCGTGACTTTGTGGGTTGGAAGGAACGAACAATTCCCCGAAGAGAACTGACGCCCTGCCCAAGTTCTTCCGCACCTTATTGCAGTCTGTTAGACCCGACGAATCCACGAAGCTCTTTGGACATGCAATGTCCACTTCAAACAAAACACCTGTTCTTCACGAACCTAACATGTAAACCGTTGTGAATCCGGGAGACACCCACGTCAAACTGCGCGAAATACGCGCCACACGGGCAAAACGAACCTGGGCGGTGGTCAGCTGGTGCTTCTGCGCAGAGCTTCCGCTCCTCATTGCCACCTTAGGTTTCTTGACCAAAGTTGGGGTGACCGGTAGAGTTCGAACTGATCGGGCGGTAGACCTGAAATATGTTCTTCCTTTTTGCTCTTAGACATTCAAAAATAATACACTACTTTTGTGAAAGGCTACAGCTGCCATCACGAAAACGATTATAACTAGATTGTTTTTGCTTTTGCTACCCAAAAAAACTTGGGTTTTCTATCTGCTACTTTGAAAATCGCACTAAGCTTCACTCCAGCACGGTAGTGTGACACCGCACGTGTTGGACACCGTACAATTCTGTGACCACAAGAATGAAGATTGTCGTCGATCGATGAATGTCCGCCAGATTGGTCTGAACTGTTGACCCTCCTTGCACTCTGGAACGCAACTTGTTGCTGCACTGGAAGTTGCTTCTGGTCTTGACAAAAGAAGCAAGATCCGAAGTTCACCTGAAAGTAAAATCCATATGGTCCAAATCGGTCCACATCCATCAAACCTATGCTGCCCTCCTCAGGCCCAGCCAAGGCGCAGGGAGCGCAACACTGCCGCAGATGAAGAAGAATACGATGTGTTTCTTGCAAATTATGCGGTGAACCTGCTTGCGATGTGTCTTTACGCCCTTGCCGTGGGCCAACAAAGAAAACACATTTCTTGGTCTCACGTAAAAGCGACTGTTCAAAGGAACATACCAAACGATATCATATGCAGAAAGCCATTGAGGTTTGAAACCGGTCTGCGATGTTTCGATGTCAACGGAAAATCTTGTTTTTTGGCCGAGTAGATTCTACTTCCCCTGGCGGGGGGGCCGAAACAAGTACTTGTAGCTTGGTGCATTGCGGGTTGGTTCAACACCAGATTTGACGGCTTTAGGCCATAACTCCACAACTTTTTGCTTGAAATTGTGAATGTTTTGAGACTCGGGTTGCATCTTCATCAGCCACTGGGTGGATCCTTCCAGCTCGTACAAAGGATGGTAGAAACCAGTTGAAAACCAGTTGAAAACCAGTGGAAAACCCGTCTCTCTTGATTCACATACTGTACTGCTTCCACCCGTGGGCGTTTGCCACAGGTCATCCCAATTCAATGACTCCATGAAGTGATTTTTGGCCAGAGGTTGGTACCTGCCTGATGGATCTGAGACGTATCGAAATCATCCGTCAACGAATCCACACCAACTCTGCTGGTAATCCTACAATCAGTTTGCTTGGACAAGTCGGAAGTAAATTACAATGAGAAAAGTCTCTATATGTTAACTATGGTAGTTAGTGGCAATTTGTATATGAGTCAATTCTGTGTGTGCTGTGACAACTTGGCTTGAGCCTTGCTGCTGGCGCCAGATCACAGTCTGCCACAAGTCCAAAGAACCCCTCACGAAGACTGCGCAAGCAAGCAATAGAAGTCCTTTCTGGAGCCAATAACATGAACCAATACTCATGGGCCCATGGGTACCTTCTTGTGGTGATCGAATAGAGTGAGAGAGAGACCATTACAAGTCTAAACCGATTGATCAAATTCCGAAGAAACTGCTTCAAACAAACCCTGATCCGGGATGATCCGAACATCTCGGCGTTCAGACTCCAGACTCTTCCCATCAGTCTGGACTAAA
>CAXAMN010023184.1:46836-69810 GCA_963970005.1 Durusdinium trenchii | reverse complement strand
CTCCATTGAATGTGTATGTGTACGTCTGAAAATAGAACGGGGGCGGCCTGAACGCGATAGGTGCTTCTCTTTTTGTTGTCCTTCGACTGTTTGGAGTTGTTTGGGTCTTCTCCTAATTCAGTGAAAGCAAATCCAACGAAGCTACCCAATGCCATCCATTTGTGCCATCATGAACCTCACACCTGAAATTTCGGAGCCTCCCCCCCACTTCTGCCATCTCAGTACGGAGGTGAATTCCCCGCTTCAGCACCCGAGAAGTCTCTTTTTTTCCGCTTCGAAGTGCCGAAGGTGAGATATCAGTGGCATCCTCGCCATGCCTCGCCGGGACTCGTCTTCTCGGTGCATCTCCATGTGGTCCACAGCTGGGTTGATGATGTCAGAGTAAAATCCAATGATGTCAGTGATGTCGGTTTCCGCAAGACACAGAAACGGGCACGCAAATTACAGCAAAGAATCCCAAACAGATTGCGAAAAGAAGAGGATCGTAGGACCTAGCAAGCTTACATTCGAGACTAGAGTCGTCTATTTGAAGCAATACGTATGGATTCTGCTACTTCATGCTACTCCATCACTCCTTCGCCCCACGAGAACTGTGAGATGTGGTGCCCACATGTTGGATGAGCAACAAAAGTCTTCCCTAACCTTACAACAACCCCAAAACTAGCAACGCTTTGATCTCTTTGCCCGTGTGTCGTCTGCTACTTTCCCTTCCACAATATGGCAGTTTCATAAGAATTGAAGAACTCGACAGACTGAGAAGCCGCGTGCACCTGCCCTTTGATGTGCAACATTCACCCCCGCCTGTTGCGGGGATTATGACTGTAATGACCAACGCAAGAAGGCTCAGAACCAGGAATGAAAGGATGCGATTAGATCTATTGCAAAGGATGAAACTCTTCAGACCTCATTCAGTTGTAGGTCTGCCAGGTCGCAGCGTCGGTCTCCCAGGTCTCTGGTGTCTCCCACTTCCGCGCCTCAACCGGTGGAATGTTCTCTGCGGAAGCGCTCCAGGTGACTGCGGACTGCTTGGGTCATTTGGTGCTCAGGGCCATGCAGCTCCTGCGCAGCGTGTCTGTGGACTCAAGGATCTCAAAGTGTCTCAACGGGTCCGGGGCTGCGGAAAACGAGATGAACATCAGATGCTGATGCGATGTCCCAACCAGTTGGATGTTCAAGATTTGAAGATCTGCGTCAAAAATGATCTCTCCAAGTCAGCCCAAGATCCATGTTTATCAATTTAGACCTTAGATTTGTTTATATCTTTAACTGAACCCGCCCATTAGAGTCGTGGAGCTTCCAGCCTCGTAACCGTTAAAAGCTCTAAGAAGGAGCTCTTCCACCTGGACAAGCCGGCCCGAAGTGATTGGTCACGAGGCAATCAGTCTTCTCTTTGGTTTTTCATGATGCTTCACGAACATCTTGCCATCTTGGCAAAGCCAGGAAAATGAGAAAGGTCCAATTGAATTAGTTGGTAGATGGTCATGACCAGAGAACATGTTTTGAAGAGCAGGTCCCAACCCTCCACCGAGCGGATCTGAAACGACCATGAAATCGTGAACATCTATGTCGAGCAATGTCCCTGCAGAGTGCACCTTGGCGGGGCCCAAGGCGATGAGCGCAAAAAAACAGTGAAATAACAATCAGCAAGAACAAACCCCCACCCTGCCAACCCTAGGTTTGTTTGTCAAGCAAATGCAAACGAAGCGGACTTCTCTTTTGACTCACAGGTTGGTGGAAGAAAGGAAGCATGGTTTCCAATGAAGCGTCTAACTGAGGTTCAAGCAGTTCCCATGCACCTCGGACGCGCCTCTTCCAACTTGTCTTTTCTTGCCCACTTCCGGGCCTTTCAACAAACGTGCCATGGGCCGGGAACACGCGCGTGACATCACGTGTCCCTAGCAACTCGATGGCACATTCATAGCAACAAACCATGCACTGACTCTCCCGCCAGTGCGACTGGGAAAACAAGGTGTGGGGGGGTGGGGTTTTCGATCAGGTCGCACATATCCCCCTCTCCTGTCGTTGGGCCCTTGAGCCAAAATGGACAGGAGAGGGGATACATCAACACAAGACTCGACCACTCCATCAAGTTCCTGCTTAAGTTATTACACATAAATAGGATTTATTACGCAATAACAATCAGCAAGAACAAACCCCCACCCTGCCAACCCTAGGTTTGTTTGTCGAGCAAATGCAAACGAAGCGGACTTCTCTTTTGACTCACAGGTTGGTGGAAGAAAGGAAGCATGGTTTCCAATGAAGCGTCTAACTGAGGTTCAAGCAGTTCCCATGCACCTCGGACGCGCCTCTTCCAACTTGTCTTTTCTTGCCCACTTCCGGGCCTTTCAACAAACGTGCCATGGGCCGGGAACACGCGCGTGACATCACGTGTCCCTAGCAACTCGATGGCACATTCATAGCAACAAACCATGCACTGACTCTCCCTTCTTTCCTTTCTTCCTGCCTGTCCCCTATGCTACTATAGAATTGGAGTGAATTTTCCAGAACCTATCTATGCAAAGCACTTGTCACAGAGCGGGAACTGATTCAGCTCGTCTTCGCTCACATACGTGACCGTTTTGGAAGAAGCAGCCCACTTCCACCCACATTTCGTCGCCCATGCGGACGGGACTTCCCAGAACAGGCATGCTTGGGTGGAGTGAACCTTGTTTGTGGTGGTGTTGCGAATGTAGGCCGGGCGAATGTTGTCCCACATGCGTCTCACCTCGGTGTCCAAGCTCTCCAATGCCGCCTTGCTTGACGACGGCCGCTCTGCAGCTGCTTCCGCCGTCTCCCTCACCTGATCCTTGAGCTCATCGAGATCCTTCCGAAAGGCGTTGAGCGCCGCTTGAACTTGCTCATGGTCAGTGAGGATGGTGGCCATGTCCGGACTCTCCTCCATGGCGTCCTCGATGTAGGCCTCTATGGCGTTGCTGCGGCAGAGAAGTCCATGGAAGGTCGTGTCGTCTTCGGAGCCGCAGCACCTGAGCGTTCTTCTGGCCGTTCTCCCCCCCGGATCCGATTTGCTCACTGAGAGAGAAAGGGTGATGGTCTTCGCGACCTCGTCCAACCGGATGGTGTTCTCATGTAGGTCCAGCATCGCCAACTCGCCCTCCCTAAGGAGGAAATGAGAGCCCAGTGCCCAAAGAAGAATGCCCCCAAACGGTGCCAGTGGCTTCTCAGCCATCTTCAAACCCTCCAACTCAAACAATTTCTGCCACCACTCGCCCGCTGCTCGAAGCACTGCCACAAACGTCTCACATTTGCTCTGCGTGAGGGAGAGCGCAGGCAGGCCACTTCTTTCCTGAACTTCCTTCCAAGTTCGGAACATCGAAGCTTTAGTGTCGTTCGAGCCTGCTGAGTACACCAACTGGTCAAACCCCAGCCTGGCTCTTTGTGACAAGGTTGGGTCGGACGCGATCTCTAGGGCCCTCTTCAACGACGGCCTGCGCCTCTCCTCCATGTTGGATCTATCAGGCTGTAAGGGGCCTCTTGGCCTTCTCCTGATCAGCCTCTCAGTCTCCAGCAATTGCCCCGCGCTGCCTGGTGTCGTGGCAGCAGAAGGCCCTTCTGCCTCCTCCACGCACGGCCACCGAGTCGCTGGTGGTTGCCACTGGAGCACTATTTGCTTCAGGCAGTCCCAACTGCCTTCTGGCCAGCGCCACACCTGGGGGAGCGCCTCGTCGTTCGTCTGTCCTTCCATGGGCCTCTGACCCCAGGGAGAGAATCCTGGTCTGGTTCTCAAATTGGTGTGCCCCCTTCCAGGCACCCATCCTGAGCGTCTGCTCGCACTCTCAACCCTCGAAGCCTGAACCCTAAAAGGAGGCCCCAAAAGAAAAGAAAATCTCAAGACAACACCGCGCGAAATCCTTTTCTCAGACACTCTCGACAACACGCTCATGCACATCGCTTGAACAACCGCGCTGCCTCAGTCAGTGAGAACTGCTCGACCCCGATTAGTGCCCTTGGCACTGTGCCTCGTGAGAGGTCGTCCGCATCGGTGTTGAGCAATCCTCGAACATGACGTCCCTCCAGCGGGGCGAGCTCGAGCGATTCGATTTCGAGAGCAAGCTCACCTGCGATCCTATTCAGAGCATGGCTGTGTGCCTTAAATTCAAGGGAAGCAAGAAGGGTTGAAACATTGTCAGAACGAAGGAAAACTCTGTGTTCTCCGCCCTTCAACAAACTGTGAAATGCACGAAATGCCAAAAGCACAGCAAACAACTCCCATTCCGACTGCCAGCTCGGATCGTTGCACACGCACCCCTGATCCACCCACCAGGCATCTTGCTCGGTGAGCTGGTGCATGTAAAACCCGCGTGGTTTGGTCCCAAAACAAATGAAGGAGCCCACCCCGGTGGGGCAGGCATCTGTCCACAATTCGCACAGGGGCAAGTGGTCACCGAAACGAAACACCTTCGACAAAGAACATGGGACCTCAGGAATGGGAGTTGGGGAATCTAGGATGGGCGTGAGGTTTACCACTGGCTCGTGGGAACGATGGGCCCCGATGACCAGCATCGCGCGCAGTCCAGTGATGGCCCACGACACCTGCTTAAGGCTTGCTCCTGTTAATCGGGGTCTTGCCTTGCAACCGGGGCTTTGCCCATGGCTTATAACTTATGTCCAGTTGCTGACATGTATCACTTTTTGAATGCGGAAGAGGGGTATAGCTCACGGCTGATAATCTATATCAAGGCGCTGACTTGTTCCAGCGCAATGCTTATTGGCTCAAGGTCTCAAGTGCGCAAGAGTGGGAGCTCACATCGGCAAGTTCATTCAGCGTCGTCACAAATGACTTACCTTAAGACAAATTCTATGTCAGCGTGTTCCCAAAAGTTTTTGGTTTCCAAAAGGTTACTAGTAGTAGGCTGAAATCCTCCGGGTGGGAAACTGACTATAAATATTATATGTATATATATATACAAATTATGTAAGATGTTCCGCGCCCTAGGCACAATCCCTCACATAATGCGAGAACAGCGCAGTGTGCAAGACTCCTGTGAACAACCTTTGTGGGCAGCCTGTTTTACTCTGTATTGATGACGCGTTTCAATGAACAAAGAATACTCAAGACTCAAACCACTTTTTCGAGGGGAGCGGTGAGCGTTCGGCGTGAGCTATCTTATCTATTCTACCTCACGATCATCGCAGAGCGCTTCTTCTTCAGCATCCTCTCCAAACAGTTCAGCGCACTCTTCGGCAGGCTGCCCGCCCTGCTCTGCGCACGCTTCAGAATCGCCAGCGCCCATATTCTCTTTTTTGAGAACTTCTGACGTCGTAGCCTTGAGGGCTGCCTTCTGAAGCGATTCCTTGATGCAGCAGTAGTTCAATCACAGTGAATAGGCATTGCCCGCAACTCAACATCAACAAAGCAATGAACCCTGAAGCAACAACACACTCAACGTTCTCCAAACCAACGGCGAAGCATCCACCAAGATGTGTGTGTCTTCTGCCGATTTACCCTGTTCCACTTCCACTCTGGCAATCTCCTTGGTTTGGGGTGGCTGTTACTAGACAGATTTTCAGTGACTAGAACACTGATACAAAAATTTGGAGTGGACGCTGGGGCGCAGCTATCTCCGCATGTTTCTCATCGCTGAGCCCTGCTGGCTGCTTCACCTTAGCGCTGACTGCAGCGAGCTTCGTAAACAAAACTGGCAAGAACACCCTCGCTTCAAAAACACAGCCTAGGCGCGCGCAAAATCTCGGACTTCTCCTTGGAAGAAGTTCCAACGGCGATGCCATAGACTTTATCCCGTTTGTAGTAGCACTTGTACCCCTTTTTGGCTGGCTCCTGCTCACTCGTCGAAGCAGCAGGCCGCTTCATAGCAGCTGGGCGTTTCATCGGCTCGGCATCCTCTGCATCTTCTTTCGAAGAAGAAGCAGCAAGCACAGGAGGCTCAGCCGCAGGTTTCTTTTTGGGCGTAGATTTGGCGGCTTTGGCTTTCTTCTTGGGCGTGGAGAGCTTTTTGGGCTCGGCGCCATCCTTGGTCTCACCCTTCTCCTCCTTGGGAGCAGGTGCAACTGGGGGAGACTTTGATGGGCTCTCGTCAGATAACTCGCAGATAGCCTTCAGCGGCATGGCTGAAAAATCCCGTTTCTATTTCAAACCACCCTCTTCCTTCAGATGCACACGTGGTTGCGCGTGCATACAAATCCAACTTGCAAAAGAGTCTAAAGTCTAAAAGCAAACATTGCGAAACTGAGCGGCAACGAGGCCGCTGGTCGTACTGAGCAGTTTTTTTGCCGCGCGCTCAAAGCAAAGCGATCTCTTTCATGTTTGAAATCAACTCAAACGGTGGGCTTTGTTGGCCCGCAGGACAAGCTGGCAAGTAGTCCATACTTTCGCCTTGCGCGGGATGATGACAGCTGGATGGCTGGTCTGCAATGACACCTGACCGTCACCACTCGGCAAGTGGCAACAACAAGTTGAATAAGAAATTGAACAGAAGAAGAGTCAAAACTTTCTGAACAGCAGGTTCGATGATGATTTATAAAGATATCAGATATCAGGCAGCAACCAACCCGAGCCTCCCACACCACACGGCACTGGCTTGAGCGGGGGAGCTTGTCCAAGTTTCCAGCAAAAGCGCACCCAAGCAAAGACCCCCTAACATTTGTAGTGTCCTGCTTTGCGTCCAAAGCCTTCACGACCATGACGTTGATTTTTGGCTTGCTCTCAAGGATGTATCGGAAGTTCAAACTGGTCCCGTCCTCCTGGCAGCAGCACTTACTAGCAACAATACGCGCTCTACACAATCAATGACAATTGAGAAATTGAATCAAACACGACGCAATCAACCGAGACTGGCCTTGCACTTCGGCTCAAGGCTGTAATCAGTGACCCCAACTTCCATGATTCCTTGTTGGCCTGCCGAATAGACCACTTCAGCCAAAGGAACTAGCTTCTTGGCTCCGCTCTCCGACACCAAGCAAACCAAATCAGAGTCAAGGACCAAGTGCCAAGGAATCCACTCGGGGTTCAAGCGGGCAAGTCCTCAAAGTATATAGTTGACACATCATATGTCATCAAACGCGCGCACACACACATGGCGTCTTCAATCCAGCAAGAAATTAAATCAATCTCGCGCATCATTATTTCCATTCAACGAGTTCAAGCTCTCCTGCCAGCTTCTCAGCAAAGGTCGCCAAACCGAAGCCAAACAGTTCGGACGCTTCCAAGGAAATGTCCTCGCTGGTGCCATTGACCAACCACAGGCTCCAATCGTTTTTCAAAACGACCTTGACCTTCGCATTGGACATCGCGAACCCCGCAGCCTTCAGCCTGGGAATTGAAAATTAGTTGAGTGACAAATCAAATTCAAAGGTACTTGCGCTCTGCAATGTTGTCACTTTTTCTGCGCTCAACCTGATGCACCTTCAAATCGCAATGAATGTGTGCGGTCAAGGCACTCAGTCGCAAGTTGGTCAGGCTCAGCCACGCAATCAGATGGAACGTCGTACATGCGAGAAACGTCGAGGGGCTGCTCAGTCTCCCCAAACTCCGGCTTGCAAGCGAGTCTCGCTGGATCAGGCTGAGTGGCACTCACAGCTTGTGGTCCCTGTGCAGTCACAGAGGCCACAGTCTCCCCCCACTTGTGGTTCCATTGCACCACCCTTGACTTCAACTGCTCATAGGTATGTTTGGCCGCAGGGTCGCTGGACGTAGAAAAGCTGTCCGCAATTACCGCAGGAAGCCTTGACAGCGACAGGAAAAGGCGATTCCAAATCAGTCAGTCAAGCAATCCCCAAAGTGAGTGTGAATCAGCGAAAGTGAAAAAACATGCGAACTGGCCACTGCAACTTCCCATCTTTCCAAGCCAGGGTGGACAAAGATGGGCGGGTTTCGGGAAATACTTGGCGCGGTCTCGATGTTGCACCTGCCTCTGCCGACTTGTCCCACCACTCCTCAGAAATTAAAAGCATACTTAGTACACGCAACAAACCTGACCTGCTGGGATGATTGGTTCCACAGAGTTAACTCAGACTCAATGCAACCAATGCTCTGCGATCATTTTTCCGGACATTGACGCTGGCAAGCGATCTGCGACTGGGTCCCTTGAGTCGTCCTCTCCTGCGTTGATGAAGCCCAAAAAGTGGAAATCCACTCTTTTCCCGCTGCCACTGTTCAGACATTCGAGCTGCTCTTGCCACACCGCTTGACCCCATTCATTGTACCTGCGGGCAAATGGCTTAAGGCACGACTTCTTTGCAAAAATTCAACAAACCTAGCCTGTTGTTACATAGGTCAACGATCAGAAGCTTCTCGGGCGTCTCACCACCACCAGTGATCGCGCCATCCAAAACATTCTGGAGAATTTGTCGGCAAGCTTGAACGCCTTTCTGCTGCGCCTGGCAGCGCTCTAGCCTACCCCAACCCTTCCTCCTCTTTTAAACACGAAAAACTAGCCCAATTTGGCAATGGCCCACTCCGAGAAGAAATGCCTTCGTCGCGTGGGAAAGAGGCGCATCTGGCTGGAAGTTCTGCAAGTCAGTGAGCTTCGCTCTGTCAACATTGCCCAGAGTTCCCAGGCAAGCCTTTGATTTTCCCCAGCAAGAACCTGAAGCCAACTGGCTAGTAGCAATCCAACCTGCCGCGGGCTCAAGAAAAAGCTAATGGGCCAAAACAAACACTTCACATCAACCAAGGTCAAGCTCAAGCCAAAAAACCGTTTTGGTTCTTCTTTCTCTTGTCGTTGGCGTGGCCGGAATCATTGTACGTGACCGACCACTCAATCGCATCGAAGTTCCTGACTCGAAAACATTTGCAGCAAGGCACTGAAATCAGATGCTACTAACCATTCGGGAGGAAAAGAGCAAGAACTCAATGGCAAGTTAGGCGAGCAGCCCTGAGACCTTGTCTTCAATTGCGCGTCGCTTGCGAAGAATGGCTTGAAGTGTCACATTGCGATGAAGCACGGGACAGAAAACAAGGAGGCACGCGTCTGAATTCCCGGCGCAAATTCCCTTCGCTATGTCCAAGGCGTCCTCAACATAGGTGGCGCCTAAAGTCAACAAAACCCGTTCACCGCGCGGCCCGCAGGATGGACCAAACAAGTGACAGTGCCAAGATTCGCCCTGGCCACGTGCTCACATCTAAGATCATCAGGAGCTGCCTTCGCGGGACGGTCAAAACCGGGGGAACAAAGGTCAGAAACAACATCATCACAACCATGCAACAGCCGCCTGCGAGAGGAAGACAGGTTTTCTGCCATCCTGATGATTTCGACTTGGCCACCAGCCATATCGTCGGTGACGATGTACTTGTGCTTCGTGGCCATGAAGCGGTCAACGGCAACCACACCTTTGGCATACCTATCCTGACAGTACTTGATGTCCAACTTGCTGGACCGCTTGTCAAATTCTGACTTGCTCTGGCTCCAAGCAGTCATCGTTCGGAGTTCACTGTCCACCTTTTCGACATGCTGTTTGAGCGTCAGCGTTTGCATCTCAGCTTCAAGCCTCAACGGAAAAATGCGCGCGCGCGCGCGTGCGTGGCAAGCTTGCAAAAAGGTGCAAAACTCCTGTGGCAAAGGAACTCCAGGGCAACTTTCTCAGCAGCCTCATCAACCTGACAGCTCAACTATTCCCAACGAACCCCGATGGTTTTGAACCACACACAGGACAAGAAACAATGATTCACCAGGCCTGCCGTTTGTATTTGAACAGGAGGGACCTGAACACACTCACCTTCTCTAGCTGGACAGGTGGAGCAGTGCCCTCAAGCAGGCTCTGAAGTTCCACGTCCAAGTGCTTGGTGTTAAACCTGGAGGGGGTGACCAACGCTCACACAGAAGAATTGACTGCAAGAGCGCGAACATCAGGCCGATTTCGTCAGAGGAGCGATTTCATCAGGCCGGCCATTTCTTTCTGCAAGAAATCTTCAGGGACTTTCGACTGCGCTGCACTTAGAGCTGCAATGAAAACGCCGCAATGACGCTGCAAAGCTTCCTGAGCTTTTCGTTTGCTACTGGCGCAGTGAACAGTCCATCGTGACAACAAGCGGAACAAAAAACGACGGTCGGTTCACGACTAGTTCAAGTTTGGTATCCACATCTTTGAGAGACCATGGCTTGCGAAACTTGACAGGAGTTGACTCGAATTCAGCTTGCATCCTTTGCACCATCAGTTTCACAACCTCCAGGTTGTTCTGCAACGCCTCCTGCCAAGCCGTGTACTGCCCTTGGCCTGAATTGTACTCTCTGTTGAAGAGCCCTCCAGCCAAGGGCTCATGGTAGATGAACTTAGGCTGGCTGTGCACCTGAACCAACCTGCAAAGTGTTTCAGTGATGGGATATTCAATTTCCTTCACGAGATTCCAAGCCGCCGCGGCTTCCGATTTGCCGATCGTCAACGCGGATTGGAATGAGCCCAGGTCTGCATACTCCTGTGGCCAACAATGACAACATGTTGGCGGCATGGACATCCAAATGAATTGAGAAGACGTCTCAACCTGTCTTGGAAGACCCGGGCCTTCTCGAAGCTCGCGCTGTCTGGGTGGATGAGCTTGAGTTGATGTAGGAGATTGAACGCGTTGGGGCGGCGTCTGGTGTTGCAGGATATCAAGGTTACTCCTGCCAACCATCAAAGTAAAACTTCCTGATAAAACCAACGTGACAGCACTCAGAACCGCAAGCAAAGCATACAAACTGGCCTCTGTTCTGCGCAACGAGGACTTGCAACATGTCTTTGGCTGGCAAGGAAGTGTCCACGGTTTGGACAGCCCCGTGAATCACAGAAAAGGTCCTTCACGGCCAAAGCAACGTCAACATGTAGCTGACAAGAAGCAAGGAGCCATCATGTTTTCTCCTCTTGGTCTCTTCAGGTAAGGCCTGCAGCAGGGGTCTTGAAGCTGTCTTTGAAAGGTTAAGGTCCCTGAACACAACAAATGACACCACGCCTCCAAAAGCTCGGAGACTTCCCAACAAGCCACCATCACGCAAGTGGCCGCCACTGACCGCGTCCATCCCTTTACAAACAAGCAGCCCATTGGGCCCACCACCTCCTTGCAATTGGGAAAATGGGGGAAAAGGTCTTGGCGCGTGAAGGGCGGCCGTTGTTTCACCATCCCGCCGACAGGCGCAGTGATTGCAAGCTTCTCCACGCCTGCCTGGTCGCTGCATGTCTGAAACCTGAAAGGCATTAGGGACGAGCGTGTCTGATTAATAAACAAAGCGCCTTCTAAGCAGCAGGCCCAACGCTGCAAATCAACTCCGCGATCAAAACCAACTGATCCTGGCTGCATGTCTGTAGACAGAGAGGTGGAAAGAAGTGAAATCAAAACAAATGTCGTAGGCATAGGTCTGAGTCTCTGACAGGGTCAACATAGCCTTTGAACCCTGCATCTGGCATCCAATTCAAATGCCAAGGTCTCAACAGCACCCCGCCAGAGCGCATCATATCGGAAGAAGTGAGGAACATCCTTAATATACCAATGCGCCAATGAAAGCCAAAAAGAAAAACGCACCAAAAACATTGAAGGCCGCGTTCACACCACGTAGGGACAACCAAAATGGCGGCGCTGAGTTCAGGACTGAACATCATCTGGAACAGGGAACGCTTTCTCGAGGAACATCAAATAGTCTTTGATCACCCCCTCCCACAAAATGATGATAAAGAAAACCCAGCACGAACGATTCAAATCCCGTCGCAACTGGTTGAATTCCTGCAACAACAATTTGGCCGTTGTGACGGGAAGGCCTCCGACGATAGCTTGTCCACAAGGAAGTGGTGCATGTCGCCGTGTTCCTCTGCTTTGGCATGCCTGTGGGAACATCAATGTTCAGGCGTCGTTGCCTTGAAAAATGAATGGACTAAGCCCTGGCTGAGTCGATGGCATCCATTCACTCAGCATCTTGACATGCTGCGGGCGATTGCCTTTCAAGTAGTCCTCCAACTTGGGTGCTTTTCCATGGGCTGGGCCAGCAGCAATGGCCCCTTGGCCAGATTTGCGTTTCCTCTCAGGAGGCATGACGTCACTACTTTGCTTTGTCACTCGCGCAAAAACCGCTCATGAGCAAAAGAAATACATACACACTGCAACACAAGCAAAACGCAGGACACATTTCAATGCTGTCTACAGTGACACAAATGAAAACAAGAATCAGAATGATGTGTGACAGAGCGTCCAGTGTTGGCCGCTGACTACCAGTCTTACTGACGTCTGAATGGCTTTAATTAAAGGTCCATACTACGATTATAATATATATATATATATATATTTTTGTTTGCGTATAAGAACGTGTCTACGCACTTTGAATTTTAAGGATTAACTAGCTTTTTAGGTCTTGAGTTTAAGGGTTAGGGTTGAGGGTTAAATAATTAGGGGTACCGGTTGGGAAAATCTGTATGGATTTTTAAAAATGCATATGAATTTTTAAGGTCTAAGGTTGGGCTGGGAACTGTATTGTGTTTTTGCCGTAATATTGGGACTTGGTTTAGGGTTTAGGGGTTGGAACCCTCAGAAAAATCTGTATGGATTTAGTCTAAATCCATACGGATTTTTTTGTTGGAGGGCGGGATGGGTACTGATTTTTTCCTAAAAAACAAGTAACTAAACTCTCGCGATTTTTTTGACGCTATTTTGAGTTTAGGGTTTAGGGTTTGCAGTCCACAAAGAAAATCTGTATGGATTTGGTCTAAATCCATACGGATTTTTTTGTTGGAGGGTGGGATGGGTCCTGTATTTTTGTTTTTTTTAAAAGTAACTAAACTCTCGCGAATTTTTTTTGGCGCTATTTCGAATTTAGGGTTTAGGGTTTGTAGTCCACATGGAAAATCTGTATGGATTTGGTCTTAATCCATACCGACTTTTTGTTGGATGGTGGGAGGGTCCTGTTTTTTGCTTACAAATATCTAACCACACTCTTGTGATTTTTTTGCGCTATTTAGAGTTCAGGGTTTAGGAATAGGCAACAAGATGAATGGGCGCAAAACCATAAACACCAAATGTATCCTTCCACCGATGCGGTTTGTCTCTGAACATCATTGGAGTTCATACAGACTTCCAACCTATTCCATGGGGATGGAAACTTGGCAGGCGACTATGATAGTAAACAACCCAAGAACACAATCAACATATTGAAAATGCGGATGATTCCCACTCAGTTTCAACCACAAAAATGATCCCTGTCCCGGAAAGATTTTGCAAATGATTCTCCCGAAAGAGGCCCTCCCGACGTATCAGCGCAGCAATGCAGAAGCGGCAATTTCTGGCGCCGCTGTCTAAAAACTGCTCTTCACCTTCTGTAAGAGATTGCCACTAAGGCAAACTATGGAAATCCGCATCTAATCGATACGCCTGCCTCGCTGCAGCACGCCAACCAAGTCCTTCTTCTTCACAAGCTCTAGGTCTTGCCAAGTGGTGGCCTCGTGCATAAACTTGATCTCCACCTTCTTGTAGAAGACGCGCAAGCAGTCAACTTCTGCCTGGGACCGAGATGCTATAGTGCGCATGAACAACATCCTACCGATTTTGAAGGGATGTTTAACCTCCTCCCCTTACCCAATGGACGCGGGAACAATCTTAGTTTGGCCCCCTGGGACAGCCGGAACAATTTGATAACAAGTGAGCTTCTTTGTTTGTATAACAACGAAACTGCCACCAAACGTCTGCTTGGACTCGGGCTATGGGAAAAGGCCCCCTCAAGTCTTACACTAAGTTGAACTTGCCTAAAACCAAAACTTTGGAAGGGCCAAAGCGGACTTGCAGGAGCCTTTTCTACTTGCATTCGGTCACGCAATCTGACCCCCGCAAGTCCTGTTCGCCCCCTCCAAAGTAGTGGGTTTCGGGCAATTAGTGTAGGACTTGCGAGGGTCAGAATTTCATGGCCAGCCCAAATGTAAATTTCGCCAAATTATTGCCAAGTTACTTGGGTGAACTTCGGCAGCGTGTTTGCCTGGCACATTGCTGTGACCACCATGTTTTTCACGCGTGCCACTGGATCTTCTGCGCCCACAAGCTTTTTCTTAACAATCAGCTCGCCAGACGGTAAGGTGCCATTGACAATAAAGCCCTTGCCCTTCTTCGCAAACGTCACGTTGACCGCGGGGGTCTTCAATGACTGGAAGGCAAGGAACACATCCGGGTGTTTGGAGCCTTGAAACCCACCAGCAAAATGATCAAGCGCAAAACTTCACTTGCGCAATATGGTTTGGGTCTGGGCTCACTGTTGCAAGAAGGCTATCGAGAACATACTGTTTAAGTGCGCTTTTGCGGGTCCAAAACGACAGCCCCACAAATGTTGGCCCTAAAACCCGAAAACGGTGTTCATGCGGCACCCCGCACTGCGTACCAAACGCAGACCGACTTGCTGCGACCAAGCCAAGTGGACAATTCACACGACAATCATAATTGGCGCCCTACCGACTTGGTCAAACTAGGTGGAAACTTGCAAGGACTTCGCAGAATGACTCCCTTTTGTCTTTAAATTTCCAAAGCCAAGCCACAACGAAGAACGAGGCCCACCCTGCCAGACTTGTTATCCGTGACACTGCCAAACACCCCCCACTTCCGCGTGACGCAAGTTTGCATACACAATTTCACAGACTGTTCCATGGGTTCGATGGACCCCTTCGCCGCACCCTTCAAAATGTCCAAAATCTTCTCCTCTGCAACTGGGGGTGGTCGATGCCAGCCACGCAGAGCCTTGAGCATGTTCTTGTCCTTGGCAGTGCCCTTGGTCACATACTTGCACTGAAGCCGGGGAGCCATGCCCAACTCAAAACCTGAAAGCTAAAAGATGGACACTTGGCAACTCAAAAAGGCTGCGCAGTGATGATGATGCCTCAATACCACACGCAACAAGTGGATGTAGGCAAGCAATTCAAGACGAAAAGGCTGAGCGGAGCGGGTCCGCTAGACTATATTTGGTTTGTGCTTGAGATTATATAAAAACTCTTCTGGCGGTATGAAGAGAAAGGCGAATAACCGTCAACTCGCAAGCCAAAAGAATAGCACGCATCTTCATTCATCCTGGTCGAGGTCAGTCGTTCTCTGCTACAAGATCAGTCTGGATATTCTTTCCAAACTTCTTCTACAAGCCTCTTCGCTTCCTCCCACGCCATTCCAGCGCCCCACAAATTCGCAGCAAGCCTGCTCCGCTCACGCTCCCCATGACGGCGATTGAAACTGTGCAGCATTCCAGCAGCAAGCCTTTCATGGCCCAATCAAACAACGTTCTCTGCCTGGGGCCAGCGCATTGATTGCAACGTGCTGTCTTGGCAGGCCCCCCAAAAATGATCCCGCCAGAAAGCATGTTCTCCATAAGCATATCAAAACAGGCAACATTTTAAGGCAACCCAAATTGACAGGGTTCAAAACGTCAGTCTTCAAGAGGATTGAGGCCACCTCTTGAAAGTCAATCGATCGGTCAGCCATAACGCACACGCGCGCACGACATGGACGTTGTTTTCGCGTGATCCCTTCCAAAATGGCGTTTATGACGATTGTGTTTCTCCACCTTATATAGTTGTTTGGTTTTTTCTACCCATTCATTGCTGACGCTACTGCCAAATGGAACACTGCTCAGTGAAGGTCCGAAGTTACTGGTTGAAAGTCGCGTCCTCGAGGAGGCCGTGCCAAAACGCCCTCACCGACAGCAGGCCCTGGAGCAAAACACCTGCCAGGTTCAATATCTGTGTTATTTGGCCCGCTTATTCGATAAACACCTGTCATCACCACAAAGCACAAAAAGGATATAGTTGAATGCATTTTTAACCCCTCATATTGACTTAAAAGATTCCGTGAGGCCACCGTTTTTGTTTTTTTAATCTAAGTGGCTTTGGGTCCGCGCGCGCGCGCGCGCGCGCCTCCGACAGCCGTTTTTAGAGCCCAAAGAGGCGCGCGCGCGCGCGCGCGGACCCAAGCTTCCAAAACGGTGACCTTCATGGATCTTAATATATTGACTCACTCTAACAGCGCCTCCCCACAGGCAACGGTGGCAACCTGTCCCACACACCATCGGCCATCTGGATCAGATACCTGCCGGCTCTGACCATGCCATACGGATGCTGCATCATCCTGTGAGCGAAGACTTTCAGTTTCTGTGGATCAGAGCCACTTTCTGAATCACGCAGCTGGCGGTCTGGATTCACGACTTAGCTGCAATGGTGCCCAACAGAAACTTGCTACAACAGGCTCAACTGACAACTCAATCAACAAAGGGGCGCAAACCATAGCAATCCGTTTGCTAAAAACTCCCAGGCACTGGTGGGCACCAAAGTGGACACGTCCGCGATCAAACCTTGCGGGCAATGCATTATGACCTTACGCTTGAAGTTGGCGTCGGACAGGTTCTGCTTCACCCTGAGCGCATCAAACTCCGAGACAACAATACTACGATACACGTGAGCCCATGTGCCTGGAGGCTATAGCACGCAACCCCACACTAACTCTTCTTCAACTAGACTAGAACCCAACCTTCTCTATAACTTCTCATCCTTAAAAAGCAAGACGCAAGCAAATAAAAACTTACATAATAATCAACAAGTTTCTGCAAAATGACGTCGCCGTCCGCCGCGTCTGGAAACCCTCGCCTTCTCCAAAAAGATCTGTCCAATCGCTCTGGAGCAAGTCCTGCAACACAGAATAGCATCGAAGAAAAAATCTAGCCGTCAAGAGCTGCTAAAACCGTGGCCCCGAAGCGACAGTCTGACCCCTCCAAAAATTCAAGGTTAATGTTGAATGGAATGCTTGAAGTGCGTTTTTTGTGGCTCAGTGGCCGAGTGAAGAACTGCCAGTTCAATTGCGCCTGCGTCTCGGGCTCGCTGCAAACTGAAGCAGTGCGGCGCGCCCGGTCCACCGATTCCATGAATCTTAGCATTTTGAAAGGTCTGGTGGAGCCAAGGTCTCCTCACTTCTGGTTAGAGCCAACACTGCTCAACTTCGAGGAAAAACAAGGGGTTGCCTGACAAACAGAAATGAGACCAACGTGCAACCGAAGCTCCACGCTCGTGCCTGATGTGCCCACACCACCTTCTTGATGGGTTCGTGCGGCCGCACGTGAGGCTGATCCAAAAAAGTTTGCAAAGTCTGTCGCATGTCTTCAGGTGTCTCCAGGTAGGGCTGCTTTGCCATCCACGTGGCTATGGAACTGAACCACTGATCTACATCCTCATGCGAGTGGCCACTCATGAGAGTGGCCACATGTGCACTGGCCAGGCGGTGGCATGAGGTCAACGCACTCAATAATTGCAGTATGCAATTGTTTTTGAGCTCCTTCGTAGCGTTGTCGCCGTGCAGCCAAAAATCTGCAGTCTTCAGCTCGACCCGAGGCATTATAGTGTGCAACGCAAAGCTGACAATATCGGCGCTGAGAGAACTGTCATGCTTTGAATTGGGCAGTGTCAACACTAGCAAGGCGCAATGTCCATGTATTATGCAACCTGTGCAAGAGATGCATGGCCTAATGAACTGGCTGAAGGATTTGGAGTTCAAACCTTCGGCCTTTGGAAACGCAAACTTGCTATGGTCCATCGTGTCCAACACACAGGTCACTGTGAGGCGACCTGTGGCTAGACTCTGCAATCTTGACAGTTGGCGATTCTGCCAGTAGCGAACTCTGTCCTGATATTGAGTATCAAGATGCTTCTGGTATAGCGCTAGCTGAGAGCGCCTGGCGGCCAAATTGCTGCGCAGGCGCTTCAACAGAACCCGATGCCTTGTGCATTGGGAACACCGAGCATGCTGACTGCGCGGTCTGATAACCAAGCGGCTCCGGTATGACTCTTCCCAGACCTTGCAGCCAGCGCCCTGTGAACAATTTCTTCTTTTATAACGGTTCTTTGTTTATCTAACTGAGGGCGATGTTATTTTGGCATCGTTCTGGCATTTCTGAACATGCCGTTAAAAACTGCAATGAATAGCCAAGGAGCTTGGCAAAATAATTTGCGAGAGATCTTGACGTCTGGGAAGTCTGCGCAGCAAAGTTCCCAGTAATCCACAATGTGGCCAGGCGGAAGCATTTTCATGCCTGCAGCAAAACCTTGTTTGTGATCCTCTTTCTTGAAGAGATGCCGGGGTCGCCGTCCTCGACGCTTCACAGGGCCCAACAACTCGACCTGGGATTCTATTGCCTCTGGCATTGGCTCTGCCAACTGATGCCAACATTTCTCCAAGAACTCGATGATTTGAGGCCTTGTGGAGTCTCTGACTAACCTCTCCCGACGCTTCGGAATGTGACGCCCATCCACTGGGCACTCCTCTCCTGAAAAGGCGGCTCGCTTCAACCGGCCAAAGCGGTTCTTGCCAATGCCTATGAGCAGCCTGAAACTCTTGTTGCAGCAAGTGTGGCCTTGCAAGGCCAACCTGTACTTCGCCTTTGGCTGATGTGAGCTATCTCCTCCCCCCAAGCTGCTGGAACTTGACGCCGCCACGGGTTGCCGGTTGTGGAACAAATTGTAAACCTGGCAGAACTGACAGAACCGCAGATCGCCCGCAAGAATTAAAACAAATGGACCCAACTTGAACAGCATGACACCTTGTTTAAGCCATTGTATAGCGAGCGACGTGACCTTGCACAAGCAAAATGCAAGAAGAGTCCATTGACACACTAAAATGAAAATCCAGTCATAGAGTGACTCTTGAATTAATGCATTTTTTACACAACATGATGCCACAAGCCTTGGCATCAGATTCCAGTTTGGGCAGCAGCTTGATATCCACTCGCAGTGTGAGAAGGGCATGCAAAAGGGCAGGGTCACTCTTCCAAGGATGCCTGCAGCTAGGATCTTTGCAAGAGCACTTGGATTGAACAACACGCTGCAGCGTTCTGCTTTCCTGCGCGATCAACTCGGCATCGGCCATCCTTTTGCGCTTGCACCCTTGCGTGTTGGCGCGCGCAACAACGGCCTGTTCATGGTCTGGGCATTGATGGTTCTCATCATCAGAGAGTCGGTCCAGGGGTGCCAACACCACATCATGACCAGGAGGTTCTTCCTCCTCGTCGCTTAAAGCAGCAACACCAGGCAAGACCATAGAGTAGAACCATGGCAGCTAGTGGAACAGCGAACTAGTAGAACAATGGCAACATTTGTTTGCGGCGAAGCCAAGATTGGTTAGGGCAGTTGGCGCCGTTTTCATCTTCAACACGCAAGCGCATTTCAGTACATTGAAATTATTGCGCGTGTTCCGCGAATAGTTTAACACTGACAATGTGAAGAGTAACTGTGTCACCAATATGAACGCTGACAAAACTCTGCACTGACAGGTTCAAGTTTCAAAAATGACACAACACAAACGGAGCACCTGGTTGACACATGAATGCTTGACTGCAGAGCGGCAGCGAGGCCGCTAACAACAGAATGCGCGCTACCAATCCACAACCCCTAAGCCTTTTTGCCCATTGCATGCTGCTGCTCTGGTGAATCAGCGTGGGCGACTCCAATATGTACAGTAATCAGCATTCTGGCCACCCCGGCGCCTCTTGCGCCCTTTGAGCACAAGGATTTCATGGCGCTTCGACCAAGTCGGAGGCGGTGGAGGTTCATTGCCACACGCGTTCAAGTTCGCAGGGAGCGGCGGCGGCGGCGGAGGGGGCGCCGCAGAAGAACTCGATGAAGAAGATGGCCTTGGATTCGAAGACTCTGAAGAAGGCTTCTTCCTTGCACTGGGCTTGGCGGCAGGAGAGGATTGCGTTGGTGGTGCAGGGAGCGGCGTTGGAGACGCCCGCCATGGGGCTTCTGGGGCTTCTGGCCTAACTTCAACTTCAGGTCCAGCTTCAAGGGGGATCTCCACGACTTTCGCCTGGGCCTCGTTGCAAGAGGCAGCCAGAGCCTGCGTGAGCAGCAACGCAAAGGGTTTCACGTCCACCACATCTTCTCCTTCTTCAGAACACGGAGACACGGCTTCGCAAACGAAGATGGAGTCGACGTGCGGTGTGTCATCCATAACAGTAGTAAGTTACGCGCCCATGGCCTCTGAATTGACAAAAAGTAGTTGGTCTACTTTGCCACGACTGTCAGGTCAGAACACAAATGTCTTGTCATCAATTGAAACTCACTCCCTTGTGACATGGATGAACTCCCATGGAACACTTACAAATTAAACTTCTGCTAGGATCTCATGGGCTGCGGGCACATACACGCAGCAAAAGCGCAATGAGACCTTTACACACAGCAACAAACATGCAAACAGAGCGGCCCAAGAGCCGCTATATTGGTCTTCAACGTTTTAACGTTTTGAGCCTCAATCACCTTTCGAGTTTGTGCATATATGCGATGCAACAAAAAACTTGCGTAGCTCAACGCATAACTTGTCTCGGCAAAAACTCTTCGCGCGCGCATAATTCTTGGAGGTGTTGTATTGAAATTGCCTTACAAGTTGAAGTTGGGCAACAGCTGCGCACTTACACAAACAACGATATTGCGTTTGCCTCGACTTGTTGTTAAAGCTTCACTGCGCCGGGAACACAAGGCAAGGCATTGAGTGTGACCACTTCAAACAGAGTAAGTTAAACTTCAAGCGGCGCCCACATACTTTTCCAACATTTATGCCCAGGGCTGTTGCCTGTAGTATAATGGTTGTTGGCAAGTTTTCCTTTTCTGCAGTCCGACCGTCTTCAGAAAGAAATATGTTTCACAACACTTATAGCCTTCGCGCTACGAACAATTGCGGGGACAGTCCTTGCCGTAAAACACATACTGATTAGGCAGCGTTTCGCTGCCGCGCGCGCAAACTCGGACGTGTTCTAGGCAAGGCTGGCTCACGCGTGGGGTCCATACGCTTTTGCAGACTGTAGTACATGTGGCGCGGGTACTTCAAAGCCAATCTTGTGGCCACCAGGTTTGCCAAAGCAATGTCCTCACCCTTATCCTCAGGTTGGGGACAGGTCAGGTATAAAAACTGACATTGGACAAAGCGCATTCTTTCAAATCCGAGGGTCGCTGTCCAAAAGTTTCAAGTACCGCTTGTACCAAAAGTAGAAAGTTCGCAGTTTCCACCATCGTTTGAACTTGTTGGGCGACATCACCATCTCTGTCGGCGTCGCCATGTTGGTGGTCACAATGTTGATCAATCAAGCTTTGGGCCAGCGCCAGCGCTTGTTGTCGCGTTTGTCTAAAGCAGCAAAATCTAGAAATGTCTTATAAAACTGAGTACGTATGACAAACAGCTTGAAGTCAGTCAGCGCAAATCCGATCGAGCAAACTTACAAGATGAGTGTGTCCATCAACCCTCCCGGCGCCAGTCTTGCTACAGGGGATTGGCAGTTTCAGGGTACTTCCCAGCCAGAGGAGTTCAGCAAATGGCAGCCTAGTAGCATTAAAAAACACAATCTAAATGGGGCAAGCGTTCTGCCATTTTTTGAGAACTTGATTGTCCCTTGAGCCAATGGGAACAGCATGCGAAAGAGCCTGATACATGTCAGCCACCCAGTATAGCTGTTTAAGCAGGTGCGAGCGCTTGGTTGACACTTTAGCCAAAGGGAACAGCACTGCGTAAGAGCCTGATACATATGTCAGCAACTAGAGGGAGGTGAGGCCACAGAGGCTCCAGTTGCAGGAGAAGAAGGACTGCCAAGGTCTGCAAGCGGGTCCACGTCCTCCATACCATAGGCTTGACGTGCCACTCTCCAAACCAGCGCCAATTGAATGGCTTCGACAACTGACAGTTCGCGAGGGTCTCCACCCGAGGTTGAAGCGATTCGCACTAAAGCCAGGGTCTCTTTGAAAGCACTGGTGGCTATATTATTGGCTAACACGCGCAAACTTGGAACTTGCCCCACTGCAGTTTGCCAGGCGCTCCAAGCAGGGTCTCGTGAACCAGCCCATCGGCGAGCTTCTTCAAGGGTGGTGATGCCTGCGAGCTCGGAGGCGATCAGCAGAATCGATGCGGTCATTCAAAGCAGCGAAGGCACGAAGAGTCACCGGCGCGATGCCGATGTCAAAGGCCTGAACCGGCCGGCCAAGGTGGGCCACCAGCCCCGAATCCACCAACCACTCAAAGCACCAACGGCCCAAACCACGAACAGGAACAGGACGAAATCATCCATCGAGGAGGTCGCACATATCCCCCTCTCCTGTCGTTGGGCCCTTGAGCCAAAATGGACAGGAGAGGGGATACATCAACACAAGACTCGACCACTCCACCAAGTTCCTGCTTAAGTTATTACACATAAATAGGATTTATTACGCAAAAACCTGGATGAACAAAACAGCAACGTCAGAATCTTCATGAACCTTTAACATCCAACATTCCTCGTTGCCCCACATCTTTCATCATCTTTCATGCCAAGAGACATCTGAAACATCACGAAAAATGACGACGCCTTCAAATACCCCTCCAAAAGGATCCAAAAACCTAAAACATTGCCAAATGATGGCAAACACAACTGAACATCTTAAGTTCATTCCAACAAAAGTTGAAAAACAAAAGCATTGGGCAAAGACCTCCAGAGAAGGAATTATCTTTGATTTCCAGCACTAAAACACTAAAAATGTATAACGACTTCTTAGAAACCACATCCAAGGTATCCAAAAAGCACTAAATCAGTACCAAATGTTGCCCAAAACATCCAAACTGATAAAACATCCCTCAAGGCATTGCAACCAAAAAGAAACTGCAAAACACATCAAACAACACATGGCAAAGACCTCCAAACAAATGTCTTTTGTTCGTTCATGTCCACCACCTTCTTCCGTTCCGCTCCTTCGGCCTTTCCCCAGGACCGACCTCTCACGGCTCCCCGACCTCGGCTCCACGGCTCCAAGCGACCGCTCTCCGCGCCTCGGCGTGGTCGCCCTTCGCCTCCAAAAGGCGCGCGAGATTGCAGACGGAGTCCAGAGTGTGCGGATGACCGGCTCCAAGCTGAGCTTCACTGCCTGCTAAAGCCCTTCGGTAAAGGCCTTCGGCATCTTGGAGCTTGCCCTGCTTCTTCAGCAACACCGCAAGGTTGTTAACGCACAACAATGTGTCCGGATGATTAGCTCCCAGTTGAGCTTCACAGGCTGCTACAGCCCTTCTCTGAAGTACTT
>CAXAMN010023184.1:0-46826 GCA_963970005.1 Durusdinium trenchii | reverse complement strand
AGGTTGTTGACGGACACCAATGTGTCCGGATGATTAGGTCCCAGTTGCGCTTCACTGCCTGCCAAATCTCTTCTGTAAAGGCCTTCGGCCTCGTCGAGCTTGCCCTGGTTCTCCAGCACCAACGTAAGGTTGTTGACAGACCTCAACGTGTCCAGATGCATAGGCCCGAGCAGCGTCTCCCGTCCCTCTAAAGCTTTCCTGCAATTCACCTCAGCCTCTTCCAGTTTCCCCCGCTGCCTCAAGACTAACCCGAGCTTGTTCACGGATTCCAGGGTCTCTGCATGCATCTCTCCCAGTACCCTTTCGCGTTCAGTCATAGCTCTTCTGCACAAAGTCTCTGCCTCCGGCAGCTTTCCTGCAAAATCCAGCATATTCGCGAGATTGTGGACCTCTCTGAGGGTCGCCGTTTCGCTGGTCGCCAGGACTCGCCGGCACAGTGGCTCCGCCTCGGCATAGTCACCGCGCGCCGTCAGCACGTTGGCCAACCTCGGAGCGATGGGGGGCGCAAGGGCCGAAATTTTGCAGTATTCCAAAAGAATGCTGAAAATGAGTGGAAATTGACATCGACTATCTGCTTTAGTTCATAATTTCGATTAATTACATTACTTTGTCTGGTTGGTGAAAAGACCAAGGCCCCAGCCGGCTTGATGCCTTGAGGGTTTCAAAATGCTCTGATCCCAGTCTCTCTTCGATAGCTTCGGCGCGGCGGCGGACCCTTGGCTAGAGAAAAACTCACAGCCAATGGATGTGAAGGAACCATCTTGAAAGCTGTGTGCAGTTTTGAGATATTCTTCTAAATTTGAAGGAGTGCCATGAAGCCTTGTGATGACTGAGTGTGGAATGCAATTATCATTACCAAATTTCAAGGAGTGCCCTGAGCGTGAGATCCATGAACCTTTGGCAAGCTGACTTTCTGATTGCAAGCAAGGGTCAACTTCACCAGAACTGCGGTGGCGTTGCTAACGCGCTTCTCTGTTTCTACTCGGATGACGATACACTGTCGACCGTTGAGCAGCTTTCCACTTAAATTCCTCGGCAGAACTTAGCCCATTTTCCAGGCAATTTAGAATTTAGCAGCGGTCCAACTGTCACCGTATGGAGTCATTCGGCGCAGTGACATGTAAGGAGATGCAAACTAGGTCTCCGGCACACCAACGGGCCTCCCCTGCGAAGAAAGCAAAAAGGGCAACGCGCAAAAAAGATCGTGCACCGTTCCAAAACACCTGAAATCGACAGTTTCGCAACTGCCTACCAAAGAAATACACATCGCAAATGCCATCCGTTTCGCCTGCTCGACCATTTCAGGTGTTTGCCTCTTGGACACATCGTAGGCGATGGATGAATCAACCAGAATTGGGATGCAAAAGGCCACTTTGGATCTGTACGACTCCTTCAGGAGATCTGAAAGGCGTCTTCTCAATAAGTTAGGCTCGCAATAGACAAACATCGGGCAGCATAAGGACATCACCGAGGAACACACAAAAGCCCTCCTCCACATCTTTCACTGCCTCAGGACCTTGCTTCTCCGCTTTCTCAATGTCTCTCTTTTTCATGTTGAGGTAATTGTTCTCAATGATTGCGTCGATGTTCTCCCACTCATCTGGGGGCTTCCGGACAGAATAAACTCCTGGCCAGTGCAGAGCCCTCGCATAAAGTGTTGATATGAACGCGTGCCCTCTCCAAGGATCTTTCTCCAGACATGTCACCTTTTTATGAACGGTGAAAAACACTCCGTGTTCAGTTTCTAGCCTATACATGCATGTCTGATCAAGCTTCTAGTTCTCAACGCAATTGGTGCAATTAGCCAGTCTTGCCTTTACCCCACCAGGCGTTGGCGTCCTTGCCCCCCGTTCTCAAAGAAGCCTGTGGATATGCAAACGCCAAGAGCTGACGATATAAAAGGAATGCCTGAAATCAAAGACATTGACTTTTGCCTAAGATTCATAAAAGCTGAGGGCATCGCGAACAGTTCCACCGCTGTCTTCCTCAAATCCGTAATATTTCTAAAGCCAAACTCATTGGTGTAGTGGAACAAACACTGCACATCGTTGGCATCGCTGGCTGTCAGGTCGAGGGCATCCTGCCAGACCTGAGAGAAACTTCTGTGGTTGCCGGGCCCCGCAACTGTGAAACGGTGTCTCAACAAGAATCAAATACCAAGCAAAACGTTCACGTTCACTTTTCCCTGGCACCTTCACGCCCAGTTTGGTGTGGACCCAGCACCAGTCTTTCGCATCATGCCGGTACTCTTTGTGATCGAAAACAAGGCCTTCCTTGTAGCCCTTCTCAAAATAATCTTTCAGACTGGCCTGAGGCAGGGAGCTGAGACGCTTTGGGACGTGGACTGAGACTGCCTAGACCGGCCCGACGAGACGGGCCCAAGGAGCCCGGATGGGCCCACGAGGTCACACGGAGTCGCATGGACCCGTGAAGCAAATGTTCGGGGCTCAGGGTCACCGGTGTTCGTTGGCCTGATAAGGCACCAGTGAACGCTAAAGGTGTAGCATGTGTGTCCTTGTGTTGCCGAAAACCCACCAATAAAAAAGCCCCTATAGGCCCTATCTAGCTGAAACGAGTTAAACCATACATGATGAAAAGGCACCGCTAAATCTGAAGGGCTGGACTGATGCTTGGAATCATGCGAAGTCGTACCATCTTGAAAGATCGCACTTCTTTTGCGATTTGGCAAAAAAGAACACGCCGTCACCTCTGTAAATGTCTTGACAACACCTGTGATAACACCTCTAGTAGCAGGATGAAAGAACACAACATAGATTTTCTCCGCCCAAAAGCTGGGACATAGATGCCTCCTTGACAGGTGGCCTGTAGAGGTGTTTCACCGGCAAACGCACAAGCAAGCATGGTGCTCATGCGCTTGGTAGGCTTCAAACAGAGTACTGTACATCTTCCACTTCCAGCCCATTGGATTACAGGAACTCTGGTGGTCAACATGCTGGTTCCGCCTCTCGCTTTACATTCTCCAACTGCTTCTTCAGTTCCTCCTTTTCTGCCTTCAAGGAACAAGCACATGGAATGACCGTGCCATCCTACTACATCCTACTACCATCAACTGTATGAGAAGCTGGTCGTGCTCAGACTGGTAGCAGCAAAGGAAGACTTTTGCCAAAGGTGCCCAGCAGTGAAACAGTACGTTTGAAGTGGGTATTTCTGTCAAATAGGATTCTTGAAACTCTTTACAAAAGTTGCGAGTTCATCAAGGTGAATCAAGGTGATGATTGTTCAGACTTGAATGGGGTGAAAAACGTTCGGTCCTGCCACTGAAGAAAATTAACATCGGCCATGAGACTTCAACAAACATCGCAGAAACATCAACACGCACTTGCCAGCCTCTACAGCCTGCACTTGTCTTCGAGCCTGAATAACCATCAGCCGAAGTCTGGGAATCATGCAGCAAGTCATTCCCTAACAGTTTATCACATGTTCAAGCAGGGCACAAACATATGGTTGTGAGACCTAAATCTCCACACATCAGTTTCCATCGAAAAGATTCGAAAAGCAGTTCTTCAAAACCACCTCCAAAAGCATGCCAAAACCTAAAACATTGCAATCTAAACTAAAACCATCTAAAACCAACAAAATCCAAACTGATAAAACATCCCTTCGCCTTAACCTCCTTTCCATTGCTGGACGAGCTCGGCTCCTCATTCTGCGCCTGGAGGAAAGCGAACGGCTTCAAGAGTTAGGGGAAAAGCTCCTTGTCTTTCCATACGGCTCATGTGGACTTGTTGCTGCTGGATCCCACCCCGCTAGAAACAAGCTGAGACTTTGCCTGTAGGCAAACCCCTTGGACACGATGCCATGTCGTGACAGACCAACAAGTGTGGATTGTAGATCATCGGCAACTCAAATACAGTACTTCCTCTTGCTTACCAGCTCTCGTGAACGGTATAAGCGCCCACAGGAACTCCCTTTCTGACGCCTCAATCGTTGAAGGCTTCTTCACATCCCACCCTTCTCTCACGCGGCTTTCGGCTTTGTGTACCTTCTCGGGCATCCACCAGAGTCAATAGAGGCATCTGGTGTTGCGACACAATATCATCAAATATCAATACTGGGTAGTGAGGCAAAGAAAACTATCAAGGACAGTCTGTTGATGTTACCCTGAACCTGAGGGTGTGTGCATGAAGAGCAGGCACCACACGTTGTTAAGAATTGCACCTTTATGCATTGTCTTGCTTGTTTAGCATGTTTGTGTACAGTATTTGAGTATGAAAAGAGACATCTTTGATAGCGCTGTGTATTGAGTCAACTCCAACAACCTTAGCTTGAAACATGTGTACTATATGTATGCATAGACTTACTTAAGTAGAAGAAAGGAAAAAAAACGTTTGCTGAAGTATTGCACAAAGCATGCAATTCACGGGAACAACAAGTCTGAAAGCACCACGAATACAGCAGAAGACAGAGAATGGTGCGCCCTGCAAGTCGTTTTGTTGAAGAGCATCACTGCAGTCCACCATCGGAGAGATTCGATCGGCCGTCTTGTGGCTAGATTCCAAACTCATCCGATCATTTAGAAGTTGCAAAAGTCGGATTCTGGCCCGTGGTGGATGCTTTTCTGCAAAAAATAGACCTCCCAAGAAGTGCACCTCGGAGGTGAAGAGGATATCCAAGAAGTCTTTCACGCCTCAAGAAGTCTTTCACGCCTCAAGACTTGGTTGGTTACGCCAGCTGTCTCGTTGTGAGCGCTTTGAGGGGGTCTCCTTGCCCATCCCTGCCAAGCTGCGAATCTGTGAGTCTTCTGGGTAGTCCTGCGGATCGGTCAGGGCTGCAGCCAGTGGCAAGCCAAACAAATGCAGAGGAGACCAACCCTCAGGGCCCTAGGGCGAAATGTGATGAGTTGACATATACTCGAAGAGTTCCGTCTCCCGGTTCCGCCCACCGTTTGAACATCTCCTGCAGAAGGACATGGGCCTCCTGCAATGTGCCACAAAGATCCTGAATCATTTCGATGTAGCCTTAGGATGTCACACAGCTTGGACAGCTGATGGACTCTCAATTGGTTTCCAAATTATATAGTTTGATACAACAGAACGTCTGGAACACTCGCCACCAGGCCAAACAAAATCCAAGCCAAACAAAATCCAAGTCAACTGCAGAGTCAAAAAAAGAACTGTGCTAGAATATCAACATCGACTCCTCCCGAAAGCACTCGAGTTCTACACCCCAAATCAGAATCCAACCATGCCTGGCCCAAGCTCACAGCTCCGACGCAACCTTGAAAAGTCTCCCGAAAACCGAGGAGCTTTGCCGTTCCAGCGAAAGGCCATCGCCGCCACCTCCACGCGCCATCGCCTCGAAGATCGCTTCCACCTGCCCGCGCAACTCCTCGGCGCATCCGCGGAGGATCGGACGAAACGGCCGGATCTGAAACCTGACTCAGCCTATCAAGAGCCTTCTGAGACGATCTCATGTGCTGCTCTCATGTCATGAATCCCAAAGCGGCCCGGCCGCGCCTCGCCGGCGACCACCGCGGTGAAGTCGCCGCCCCGCCGCGCTGAGCCGCCACTGCCCATGGCCTCGGCGCGACACACGCGTCGCGGTCCCGTCGGTCGGTGGGGACGGGGGCAAAGGGTCACACGGGGCCAAGGAATGTGTGAACAGAAACAGAAGAAACGAACTGAGGTTGAACGTTTCAGCTAGGTAACTAGAGGGGAAACTGGTGCATCGAATCGAGAAAGTGGCGCATTGGAGTCTTTCATTGAGGCAAATAGTGTCATCGACCGCCACACGTCCACTATATAACAGGTTTGAGATGTGCAAAAAAAATGCCATATACATATATATATATATATCCATATATGCCATATCCGAAGTAAACCTGAATGCAAAGGCCGGTCCATATCCAAAAACTATGCTGCCCTCCTCAGGTTGCGCCCTGCACAGGCAGCACAAGCAGCGGTAGCACGGAAAGCCGGGAGCGGCAGCTCACACCGCAGGCGCTGGCAGCTGATGAATAAACTAGGAAAAAGATCGAAATAATGAATACACACCCTAGGTCCAAGTACCTTCTCAGAAGGTGATTGGAGACTATTTATGTAAGCTTGGAGGGCCCAAGTACCTTCTCAGAAGGTGGCAGTGGATCCCTATAGGGACAACGAACACTTACTGCAAATTATACGGTGAAGACGGGTCTTTATGCCCTTGCCCGGGCAACGAAGAGATGTGTTTGCTCTCACGTGGAAAACGACTGCAGAAAGCATTTGGGCCTGCAACGTTCGGTAGAGAATCTAGGTTTTCTGGTGACTGGTGGTCCCAAAAAGCCTCTACACCCCGAAACAAGTAGTTTGGTGCATTGCCGGTTGGTTCAACACCAGATTTGACGGCTTTAGGCCATAACTCCACAACTTTCATCAGGTTTTGGCTAAGAAGAATTAAGGGCGAGATTCGGTGCACAGCCAGGTGTTGATATCTGAGTTCACGGTCCAAACGGATCCAGCAGGTACTTCCTGCAACAGGTGTTTTCACATGTTATCGCTTTGAAAGAGCCTCACAGAATCGGGAAAAGACCTCTAGGAAACCGTCCTTTTCTCGTGCTGGGATGATCCAAAAAGCCGAACGCCCACAGCGCTGTGTTTCGAGGATGTCCGTCTCCTTCGCCGTCGTGCTCATTAGCCTCTCAGCTACAGCACGATCGCCTCTCAGCCTCTCATGGTGATGTCCAAACCGAAGGTGGAAGGCGGTAGGTGCAGGGCCAAGGGACTGAAGCAATTTGGGTGGAATTCGAGGGGCTGAAGCTTTTGCCAGGAGGCCAGTTTGACTCTGTTCGAGTCGACTTCCGGTGAAAACCCACGGGTGCTTCGGATCTGTGCGGTCTTTTTCGGGTGGTGCAAGGGTTTCATATGGTTCGGCCGGACTCTTTGGTTGAGCTTCTTGGATCCTGCACCGAGTTTCCTGCCAAATCTGCAGCGCTGGTCAAGTCCAGGATCAATGACCGAGAATAAGAGAGTTCTCTGCCACGACGGCTGTCAATGTCCAGGCAACCACCAGGCGCCTGAGGGCCTAGCGAAATATTTATTGAAGTGCTGTGGCACCAGCTGTGGTTGGGATGTTTTTCAGCTGTTGAAAAGCATCCGCCAATGGCGAAGGAGTGACATGGCGCCAGCTGCATGGGTCTCTTTCAGAGGAAGTTCATGACAAGTCGGAGGATGTGCACGGAACGAAGCAACGACAGCCACAAGCCCCGCCGGAAGCCATTCAAGCGGTGGAGAAGCTGAGGAACTTTGGGCGTCACTTCTTGAGCTTGGGCGGAAGTTCTCGTTTCGGCGAGCCGGAAGGGTGTGGGTCTCCTTTCAACGGTTGCAGGTGCTAGGCCCTCGTGCCCGGTTCGAAGGATAAAGCAAGGTGCCCTGATCGAATGGAGCTCTCAACAACTTCAGATACTCGGCTCCGAAATGGCTGTAAGACGCGTGTGAGGAACGAGTTAACACTTGGCCGTTTGCAACGTGGTCACACGGTCGTTTGGAATGCTGCGTGCACCTCACCATGTTTGTTATGTACCCCTTTTTCCGGCCCCAAAAAATCCGATGAAGAAAAAGGCCTTACTTGAAGTTAATTCAAAGCCACAACCCAGTGGGAGTGTCCACTTTGAGAGGCATTTCCATTCCAGCTGCTTGGTTGTCAATTAAAACGTCACCTCAGCACACAGCATATCACAGCATGGCATACTAGAGGGCTCTTGTAGCTGTGTGTCATGTCGCCCTGAAAACCATCACAGCAGGGAAACTAAACACAAGCATACTCGTGGTCAGCTCCCAAGTAGTCGCAATCCAAACCTTTTGACACGGATGTCGAAGCTCACGCACACCAAACAAGGTAGCCAGCCAAAGGAACCAGCATTGAACAGCCAGCATGATTTCCTTATTGTCGTCAGCGAAAAACAAAGGTCCCATCTTCTGAGGCGTCCAATGGCAGCAAAAACACCCTGCCGGTGCCCAAGGGCTTTACCCAAGCGTAACGGGCCTGCTGATGCCTTGCCAAAGCCCTTTCACGCTCCTGGCTGTTTGGAACCGGGCAGAAGCCGTGGATGTTGTTAGGATCAAATACAACGCGTTTTCCACCACTGGCTTCTCGGAGTGATTCGGTTGAAGGACCCTGAAGGACACCGGGGTTTGGTGAAGGACCCGAGTGCTTATTGTCTTGTTGTTCCTTTTTGTGTCTGTCTGTGCGTTCTTCTTTTCTCACATTGTGGACTTGTCCAACCGACAACACTCGCCGTTCCCAACAAAAACTGGAGAAGACACGAACGCCAAGCTCAACCCCTCGTGATATATCCCCAAAACAACTCGGTCGACGTCCCAGAACTCTGTCGGCTTCTCAAATTGACATAGTAACTTAACACATCACAGCTGCACATCAACTCCACTCCCACATGAAATCAACACTCTCATAACATCCCCAAACAAAATGACCTGTTTCGGAAACAGCCTTCACTTCTGTTTGCACCAGTAGCAGGTGAGTCTCCCTTTACTAAAAACTATGCAAGCCTTAAGTAGGATTACCTCTATGACTCTATGTCGCACATGCTTCCCAGGAAACATGGGAGTCGCCAGGGCTCCAAATCTCCAGCAAACAACATCCCTGTCCTTCACCCAGTAGAGAATCCTCGACCAGGGCTTTCTTTCAATGCCGCAGACTTAGAACAAACCCGGCTATACACACTTCAAATGTCCATCGAAATCTGGTGGATGAATTCCCAAGACTCAACCCCGTCCGAGATCTCAATGTTGATCTCTCCTCTCCAAGCCGAGCCAAAACACATCCGCGCGACGGCCACGACGGACCGGCATGGACCTCAGCGTTGGTCCGGTACTTCTCGGCGGAGATGCCACTTCCCATGGTGACCTGGGTGCCCCATGATTGGCCTTTTCAGGCCCAAAGGCTAAGGCCAAAGAGAGCAAGCGCAGCTGGCTTCTTGAAACCACGAGGTGGCGAAGTAGGAAGCTTTGGCTCTCGTGTTTTGGAAGCCTTGCGAAGTGTCAAACGGTTCTTTCTTTTGGGGGGGTCAGACACGAACCAGATCAAACAAGCAGCATGTCGAAACGCATCGAACACGGAGCAGTCCTGTGTACCGAGACGCTTGGCGCAAAGCATCCCGCTCTGGTGACAAAGACCAATCGAATCCAGGAGCCCTGTGCACGTGACGATAAGACGTTGCTGGGCGAGGACCTCGAGGTGGCATGATTGGCTGAGAAAATTGCGAGCCTGGCAGGCCTGGCAGGGTTGGAAGCGGACTCACCAAACTGTTCTGTTCAGTCTTTGGTTGAATATACAAGGGGACACTACAATGCACTCCCGATAGATACAAATCATTCAGCGGATGTTGAGTGGGATGTGTGGCCACTTCTTGCAACTGCCACAAATTTCACGGTGCTTCAAACGCCAACTTCAGCCCTCATCGGTGTCTCTTGACCCCTCCCATTATATGCATGAAAAAAGCGAGCCTAACTTTGAGGACCGCGAACGCTGGAAGTGCTTGTCGCATTCCTCCTTCGAGGGCACTTGAGTTCGCTCAGGGGAATCGCCGCGCGGCAAGCCTGCGGAGCCTGCAATCAGGGTGGCGACTTCCCTAGCAAGGAGAACTTTCTCAAAAGGTTCCTCCTTGCATCAGGGCAAGAAAATGGAAGAAAGGACAAGGATGTCCTTTGTGTTTGCATGGTGTGGCACCCCAATCTCTTGTATGGCTTTCAGAGATGAAGCTTTGAGAAGTGATTTATTTGTCTTGCACCCATCAGCCAAACAAAGCTGTTGAGACAAGCCTGCCCTGCTGCTGCTTCCAGCACCACTCACATGCTCCGCTGCTTCCGGCGAGGAAGGTCGCTGCATGCCGCGACCCGAGGGTGAATGCATTCCAAAAGACCTACTGAGCAGCTTTGCGGAAGACCCTATCTGTTGGCCAAGATGGCTTTCAGGGCCTACAGCCCCCCAAAATCCGAGATCCTCCCAGATGTGAGACTTACCGAGACGTTTGTGTCGTGATTCTGAAAAGAACTCATGCCGTTCCAACTATGTGAGCCGCTGTGAAAGCGCGAGGAGATAGAGAAAGTTTCTTCGCACCTGGTGAGGATAGCATTAGTTGCTTGATGTCAAGCGATTCTGGTGCAAAGCTGAATATTGATTGGACTTCCAACTTGCAAGTGCCCAAGTGTCAGGCTGAAGAGGCTTTCAATGACTACAATGCTTTTCTCTAATGCTCACACTTGCTGGTCAAATTTGATTGTTCCACACCCACACGAGCGATGAATTTGATTGGACTTCCAGATTGTGGTCAGGCGTGAGATGTGACCGCGAGGTGGTTGAAGTGTGTTTAGGGAAGTTGAGGGACTTGTGGGTGAACAAGCTTCAGGTGAGAAACTCCTAGCTTGCTGTCATACTGGACTTCAGAAGTCTTCCACAAGATTCATCCATGGTACCATGGAGGATCTGCAAAACTCTCTCTATTTCTCCTAGTCAAGCTGTTTTGTCTTGGGATGTGCATCTTCACTCGCCCCTGCCCTCAAACTTCCCAGGCTGGAGAGAAACGGCGAAACAAGTTGGCGGGATCATCTTTGCATCCACAGAGCTTCAGTATCCCTCGAGAAGTTCTTCAGCATCTTGAGTTGAATCAAAAATGAGAATAACACATATATACTATGTTGTGATTAGTGATTGAATGTTTGAATGCTGGATGTTCATCTAGGCAGCACAAACAATGGCACGCTGCGGCTCTTTCTCCACTCGCAAAACCAGTCCCACGGAGGTGAAACACGCTCAAGAAGTTCAGGCGAAATGCTTGCGCCGTTTGCACCTGCAAAAGCATGAGCCGTGAACATGTTTGAGTGAAGACCTCCGATACGAATACGAAACATGAGCCTACAATGAAACTATCCCACCGCAAGCGCAAGGTGACTTTGCTTTCATGTGTGAATTATTCAATATATATATATATACACAGTAGTAGCTTAGGCTGGAGCAAAGACGTGCATGAAAACGATAATACTAGTATCACGCTGTACTCAAAACCCCTCACAGGTATGCCAGAGTTTTGACCATCCAAATAGGCACATCACCCACTGAAACAGAAACGCAATCGTCACAACAACCACAAACCAAAAAGAATACCCTCAGACAGTAGGCTGATGGTAGTAGTACGAAATGGGAGGCCTGCTGTTGTGCAATTGGAAGTTAGTTCTAGTTCGAGCGTTGTTACAGAATGAATATTTCTGGGCAAATGTTCAAAGCCTAAAAAGGTCGACACATGTCTGAAAATGATGTGAGCCGGATGGCCCCTGGTTTTGGGTGGTCCTGTTCATCTCTCTGCTACTGGAGGATGACTATATTCATTACCTCCACGTCCAGGCACACCTTCACGTCCACTTTTGGAGTTCGTCCAGCCACAGGAACGAAATCCACAGGCGCATGAAGCGCACAAAAGGACCACCAAGATTGGCGACTTGTGCAGTCGGTGTTTGTCAAAGTTTCGACCATACCAAGACGCAGAAGGTCACTGATAGCTCATTCCAGGCTTTGTTTCACTTGAGTTCACTATGGCACGGGGGGACAAAAAGGTATGTTGCCGGTAGGAAAAATGCTGTTCAACTGCTGTGAATTCTAGTTGTATTGAGGTTTCGATTTCAGAATGGCCCAGTGGAGAATCAAGGCTTTGTGGAGGCTGGTGACAGCCTACCGTTCTGAAAAGAAGTCTGCACAGAAGCAACAATCTGAGTAGATTCCCCTGGCAACAACAAAGAAACAAGTAATCTGGTCCAAGGCTGATTCTTGTGAAGATCAGGTTTAGCTCTTTAGGCCAGAAACAACACGTGTCTTGAAATCGGCTGCATCTTCATCGGCCACTGAGTAGATCTAATTCAATCACATAAATATAAATATAAATATATATTCCATAACATATATATATATATATTGTATTATATTGTATTGTTTCCATGCATGGGCATCAGTGTGGTCCTCCCAGTCAGTCACGTCGATGTCCGCCCATCTCCACCTGTTCCACCGGCCCCCGCCTCTCTTCCACGCGTCCTCTACCGGGAAGCCACGGAGTCCACAGCTCGGACGTTGCCGCCCAGCGACCCTAGGGCCTTTGCAGTGCAATGCATTCGGACTCATCCACTTCGGTTTGGGGTGTGGCTCCGGAACTCGGGTTCCCCCCCTGGATTTCTGGGTGGGTCGCGCTGTTTGGATGGGTCGAGCTCTTGGATCATCGCCAGGCGCAGGGCCAGGCGCTCGGGTGGTCTTTCTCATTCTCTGGGCAGGGTACCGAGAACTATGCTCCAAAGGCCCCCGGGGGCGCATCGAAGATCTGTCATTGCACAAGCCGAATGAACTGTTCCACTGGTTCCAAACAACAACCACGTCTGGACCTATCTGGCTAAGTGAATGACCTCCGACACGGCTCATAAACAGATTGCCCCGTTCTGCTTCATGATTCAACATGTTATGTTCAACATCGTAAAGCTATTGTATCTAGAAGTCATAAGTTATAAGTGTTAAAAACATGCGGACAGTCGTGAGTAGCGCAAGACATAGCAGCTCAAACTGTCAGTGCCCATCCCAGTGACGGTGGGAGAGAAAACCTCCGCGGTGGGAACCTGAAGACCACGGAGGGTTCTCGGGCTGCACTGGTCATCCAAACCACTGGGTTCTTTGGATGAAACAAACGAAAAACGACCAGAAAACTACCACTGTTCTCGGGTTGCACTACCACTACCACTAACACAGAAAACGACATCGGTTAAATGAATTTAACATATTGTAACATGGAACATGTTGAGATGACGGAAAGAAACACATGGGCTTGGTCCAGTCTGGTTCATGCCTTTTCCGGTTCCATGGGGGTCGAGCATGCCCGGTTCCATGGTTGAGCAGAAGCACCCGTTTCCCTTTTCCCCGTCCAAGCCTTTGGCGTCCTTTCTGTCAGTTTTCAGAGAAGCCTGAGGATATGGAACTGCCAGCTGACTGAGCGGAATGCATTGCACGCAAGACAAGGAACTTACACAGAATTCATGTCTTTGTCAAAATGATCAATTCACGAACAATCAGTGGATCCAATCATCTTGCCTACTACGAAACAGGTGATTGATGCACAAACGCCTGTCAGCAGGCATTTGGAAGTACCGTTTTTTGCCACGTGCAGTGCAGCACGTCTCTGTCTGGTGATCATGGTATCATCGTGTCCATGTCGCGCGCCAGAGAACTCGTGCCTTCGGTGCCTGGGACGACGTCGGCGCGCCTGAGACGCTCCTGGAGTCGGTCCGCGGTCGGTGGGTCGAGCACCGAACGTCCTGCGCGAAGGACGAAGCAGCTAGATGGTCTAGCCAGCAGCCGACTGGATCAGAACTTGAGAAGCTATCAAAAGCAAAAGAAAACCTGGCAAAAATAGAGGACCCTGTAGACTGTAGATGGGCGAGCCGAGTGCAAGGGCGCCCAAGTGCGCTACATGACCTTTGAACGCGACACCCCCACATGCTCGTGAATGGCCACGTGCGTACCATGAGTGGAGAAGCACGTGCCTGCATCAGCTTCTGATTCTCCTCTTCTTTCCCATCCTGCGCGCCAACGCGGTGGCTTATGGCAGCATGGCATGCTCCAGGAGCTGGTTGAACACGTGCGGCACGTGGAAGTGGAAGGGGAAGTGGCACGTGTTGTACAACACTGTCCTGACATGTCCTGACACTCTTTCATGGAGCGCCGCCAGAAAAAACGACGATGTGTATACCAAAAAACGGGATCAAACACTAAAACCTACGAGTAAGAGACCGTCCGCAAAGAATGAGCAAACAGACCCCGTAGGACCATTCTGAGATCGCCCAAAACGTCTTTCTTGTGCCACGCAAGCATCTAGCAACTGTTATGTTGATGTTTGCTGTTTGTGTTTGCGTTTCTTTTCTCGTCCCATGTCAGGCATGCCCCACACCGAAGTCAGTGTGCCTTCGAGTGAAGAGAAAATCCAAGAAGGTTTTCACACCTCAGTTGTTCCAAACCCCGTGGTACCCCTTCAAAGTATAAAAATCAAACAGAACGGGCGAAGGATCAAAAATAAGAGCAGCAAAAGATATTCCATGAAGATCAAGAAGAAAAACAAAAGGATCTGTATTTGTTCCCCGTGAGCATCAGGCAGCCCCCCCGGCAGAGCAAACCAAAACACAAAATCCACCCACAAAGAAATACGAAGGAGAACGAAAGGATGGAAATGATCGACCCAGCAAAGGTGAGCCCCATCATCCACCAGAGGACAATGAAAGGATTTTTGCAACACAAAAATAATCAACATAGACTTAGACGAGGGCGTACGGAAAAGGCAAGGAGATGCAGGCGGGGTGCCGTTTAAAGAATTGGTCTTCGTGGCAGGCGGGGTGCATTGGCAACTCCGCCACACAGATCATCCGAACCGACGCACGAGAAGAAGACGCACCATCAATGAAGGACGAAAAGGACATGTGAGGCAACCAGGGAGGGCGCCGGCCGCCCCTGTTCCACACCAGCCGTTTTTGGCCGCTTTGAGGCCCGAAAAGGCAGCAAAGGACCGACCAGAAGACCAGGTGACTAAACAAGGAACCAGGAGACCGAAGGACCAGGAAACCAATAGACTAGCGGACATCATCAGGACATGTCGTTTTGATCCTGTTAGAATTTCTTGACCTTGCTCTTATGTCTTGATCCTGTTCAATAGATGCCAAGCAACATCCCTTTTCCAAACAGATCAAACAACCAGCAATCCAACAAAACCCCCAGTGAGACATGAGCCCACACCCAATCAAACCTCGCTGGTTTTTGACAGGAACCTTTTTAGAACCTGCTCCTGTCAGCTTCCCTTGCGCTTCTTCGAAGCTCTCAGAAAGGAATTGCGTCTTGGTGGGCTGGATGGTCCTGCACCTTTCTGGAACACCCGCTTGCAAAAAATCAGAAAAAAAAAACATGTATTGTTCGGGATCAAAACATGTGAAGAAAAACTCTTTGAGTTGAATGTCTCGAGCAAAAACACCGCAGGATTCCAGCTGAAAGTCCCAGTACAAATAGACAAACGACGAAAATGAATTCAATGTTGCTTTGACAGGTTCTGTCTTAGAACGTGCCGCCGTATTACGTCGTCAGATTCTTCGAAGCTTGTGTCGAGCAAGCAAGGCCTGGTCCGCTCTGGCTAGTCCTATCACCGTTCTGAGAACATCCTTTGGATGGACAGGCAACAATAAAACTGCGCAAATATTGTACTACGTACATGTCAATGCAGCTGTTGAAATCGATATGACACTTCAGATTAGATTGGTTCAGTTAAAAAAACGCACAATGCCTATCAACATCAAGTTCTCAGAACTCATAATCTCATCTAAGTTCACCCCTTCTGGCATTCCGACCAGAGGCATCGGGCGTCCGAGGTTCAGACAAGTCGAAGGGCTGAGACGTCGCGGCTGACTTGTCGCCGACGTCGCGGGAGACGGGGATGCGCAGAGGGCTTTGTGGCTCAGAGGTCGTCGGCTCACCATAGGCTTGAGATGGTTCAAGGTGAAAGGGCCTTGAAAGATATTGCTCCACTTTTCCCACTCGCCCACCAAGATCATCATGGAATAACCACACCTCTTGCAAACGATCCTCCACCTCTGCTTGGAGACTCCCCACATGAGCGCGCAGTGCATGACAACTCTCCACATGCACTTTCTCGCTGTAGGCCACACTGTCCTCCATGTCAGCGAGTTTCTTCTCGAAAGTCTCCAACCAGCCCTCCCGTAAGTCTCGGAAATTCTTCAACTCTTGCAACTCCTGTCCATGTGTAGCAAGCATGGTTTTCCTTAGTGCCACTCTTGCAAAAACAGCCACGGAACAGTTGGGTTCTTCTGCTCCGAAGCACGTCGCGACGGAAACAACGGCTGACCGCCTCCAAGTGCACCCAACGAGGCGGAAGTGTGTGTGTGTGTGTGTCAGAGCACGTGTGCAGCGCCTGTGGAAAGATGGGAATATGGTGGGAAGATAGGATCACATTGCATTAACTCATGAACTCTTGATAATTGCGTCGCTTGAACACTCCTCTGGTCCGTCATCGGCAACATAGTCGCTAGCCTTGTTTGAATTGCAGGACAAGCAGCGGAAAAGCATTGAAGCTCGGACGCATGTGTTCTGCGCGCGTTCACCGAAAACATGGTTGCAACATGTTGCACACGCTCCGCGCGCCCGCTTTTCTTCGCGTGCAGCCAATCGCGCAGGCGAAGAACCCGTGCTTCAGCCAGCTGCGCAGGCGAAGAACCGACCAGACCCGTCGAACACACCCGTGAACCGACGAACCGTCGAACCAGTGAAGAAAGGCTACGTCACAAGTCTCAGACCTCCGCTGACCGAAGCGAAGAAGCCACGAGTCGACAGGGACCACGAGAGAGGCGAGGGAGTCTCGGCGTTGGCGAAGAAGCACAGTGAGGGGATCGAGGGAAACATGCCGACGGACAGGATGAGTCGGTGAGGGTGTCGTCCAAGTAGTCACGATCCAGACTCGACGGACTCGACCAGCCTGTGAACTGGTTCGAACCCAGACTTGGTTGGTTTTAGGCTTAAGGGATCATCTACAGTAAAGCCATGGAGAGCCATAGGGCATGAGGGGTGTTGAAAAACCAGGGTTTCCTGCAGATGGTTCCCTTAAACCAATTCATTGATGGTCAGCGCACGGAAAAAAGAAGACGGTTCCGCTCGCCCCTCAGTTCCGCTGCTGAGCGCATACCTTCGACTGAACGAAGATGGAACTCTCTGGCGCCAACTGCTCATCGTACTAGTATGTGGGCTTCCCAAGAAACAACAGGAAGACCCTGAACTTGTTCATCAGAATCAGCTTCCGTGAGTGCCAGCGCCAGGGCACAACCAGGGCATCTTAGGGAAGACCGAACCAAACCACCCCTAACAAGCACAACGAGCTTAGGCGGGGTTGGTCATACACGGTTTCTGATCCAAACTGCTGATAAAGAACTTCCGAAGTTGTTACAACTGCTCATGAACAAGGAGAGTTCTCAGACAACCCTTCAAGCACTCGACCCTGGCAACTCATCAGCCACATAAAGGTCATCCTGCAAGCCTCCAGGATCTCATGAACAGACACAATTCTCCTTTATTTTTGCGCCTCCTCTGCCTTCCACCAACCATAGACTTCGGCGACGCGCCAAAGTAAGGCCTGGCCTTGCTCCACGAGTCCGGCACTAGACCTACGATGCTTCAATGGTCCTCTTCCGCGCCACACGGATACGCAGCCTTTGTTTGCCCCATTAGCGAGCCTTCGAGCGTCATGCAGCACCGAGCATGTTTTGGGGGAGCAAGAAGTGTTCCAACGCGTAGAGCTGGAGCGTTTGCGAAAACTCCGATGCATCTCCCGTTTCATGAGTCGACCTGAAGAACAGTCCAGCGAACATGCGACAGGCTGCTAGTCCAACAGCTGACGGCTCAAGAGTGTGCACCAGAAATCTCCAAAAATGCATCTCCAAGCATGGGCTCCGCGGCTCGCAAGTGTCGAGCTGTAACAAGGCTCGGCAAGCTCCCTGCGGTGCCTTCCGTTTTTCTCGTCCGGGCCTTCTCGCTAGAACCCGCTAGAATCGGCCAAAAGGCCCTTACTCAAACTCCTCCTTGACGGTCTTTTCTAAGGGAACTTGGTGCTAAAAATGCCGTCAGCTACGTACGCAGCTGCATCAACGTCCAGACACACCGTCTTTGAGCTGCAAACATCGCTATTCCCAGGGGTCACAAAGGGGTGGTGTTTGGTTCCTAAGTGAGTGGATGTTCTGGGCACCCCTAACCTCCAATAGGCACCCCTTTGTGACCCCTGGTTTACCTACTTTTAGCACACTGTTTTCCGTTCAAAAATGGAACCGACCAATTCGCCAACGCGCTCCAAAAGATGCCGCCATGGCCAGCTGATGATGCAAAAAATGCCCTCATGCCGCATTGATGGAAACGATGCTCGTAAAAAAACCGTTGCGGCATCACTCGCACCACCGTCGGCCGAGTCGCAGCGGGAAATCTTTTAAGACCCAATTTCTTGGATCTCAACCCTTCCAAAACCAATAGATCCAAAACCAATAGAACCAATGTTTTGGAAGGGTGGATCTCAACAGGCTCTCAATTCACCCTTCCAAAACCTCCCCTTCTCAGTTCGCCCGAACTTCCGCCATTCGCCCAATAGGGGCCTATCGGCTGGGACCGACCCTCTGGTGGTGTTTTCGGCATTCGACGGGTCCATTGAAGTTCACCATTCGCGCAGACCAGCAACTTCTTACCAACTCACGGTTCAGGTCCATGAAGCAGTCAAGAAACGCATGCCGCCTGCTTGCGCTGCTGTTTGAACAAGTCAACGAAACGAAGTCTCCTAATTGGTCGCCCAGATCCTCCCGACGCTCCCAGCCAAGGTTCAGATCTAAGATCTGTTGGGTAGATTGAAAGAACGATGTCATAGAGGTGGATTTCAGGGAAGCCAAATCTTTGGTCATGGTCTCGAACCGTTCATTCAAGCGAAGCACAGCACGATCCAGCTCCTGGTTGTGTTTTTGCGTGGTTGCAGTGCAGAGGAAACGAAACAAAAAGGTACACCCCCCTGGAACGAACATGGTTACGTGGATGGCATGGCCCCGATTTCGGAAGACCATGAAATCCACTACAAACAGGTGGTGAACTCCACTTCCATTTTAGTTCCAGGGAGAGTTTTTGAAAAGGATTTGAACAGGATTGCAACGTTTACAAAAACCTTAAATCTGACACGTGCAAAAGATGCCAAAAGGTCCTTCTTGTGCTGCGTCATTGTGACCTTCCTTAGCGTCAACGCAGTTCCAAACATGCTTCGCATAAAGCAATTTCTGGTGGTCTTTAGAGTCTTTGACCATCAATTTAGGCTTCTGCAAGTTCCCCACAATGGCCGCAAAGGTGGGAAGGTGGGAACAGTACAGACAGTCCATGCAACATCCCCGCCCGCCAAGCTTCAGTGTAGCATCCAATTCCTGGCCCAGGAAAGATCAGAGGAGCCGAGAAAGAAGTAAAGGTTCCGAGGACTGGCGCGGCGCTCCAGCCCCCAAAAACAAAGCAAGAAAGTCGAAGTTTGGGTTTAGGGTTTAGGGTTTTGGGTTTAGGGTTTTTAAGGAAAGGAATGCCATTCAAACTTCTGACAACGCCTTCCAACTTCCAACGTCTGAGTTTTGGCCAAACTGCAAAACGACCACAGTCCTCCTTGTGCTTCGCCATGGTGATCTTCCTTAGTGGCGATGTTTCCTCGTCGGTCACATCACCCGGACGTGCGAGTGGATTCCTCGCACGTTGTGAGTTATACCAACAACAAGAACAAGTTTTTCTGCAGTGGATTGAGAGTAGATGGCACAGACCCCAAGAGGTGGTTTAGAAGGACCCCCTTCTGTTCAAGTCTGTGTAAGTGGGACCGAGCTTCCATTCTGACATTCGTTTAGCGATGGTCTCCGTAGCCTCTTGGTGTGTGTCCTTAGCCTCTTGGTGCGTGTCTTTCTCCCATTCCTTTTCTTCAATGTCGCGTATTTTCGCTTGTAGGTCCAAAAGGATGTCCTTTGAAAGTTGGTTGGACTCAATGGCATCGACTCTGGCCGTCACACGTTCGAAGAAGCCTTCGATCTTGGCGCAAAGGTCGGCGTTCTTCCCGACATTCTGCTCCAGCACCAACAATCTGGGCTCCAAGTCGGACACGTCCACCTTACTGTAATGTCGACGAATGGGCACTGACACTTCGGGCCGCGGCAACGTGAGCGTACGGGGAGAGGCACGAGCTTGTCGCAGAGCCATGGGCTCTGCCATTGGCTCCATGATTTTCTCGTGCCAAGAACGACGCCCAGAACGACAGCTGCCACTGTTCTGGCACAACTAACACGCACTCTCAGTCAGCGGCTTCCTAATTGATCTAATTGTCTTTTGAGCTCAAATACAGGTCCTGCGAAATCTTCACATCAAATTCGAGCTGGTCATTGGAATGTTTCAAGCCACATTCGCCGTGTCAGGAATTGTTGCAGAAGCAATCGACGGGTGGGCCGGAAGCACAAAGAGGTACTTAAAAGAAAAGGCAAAGGCGGTTATGCAGAAAACGTCTGAGGTGTGGGGTTCAGGGGTTGCTTTGTATCACTTTTGTCTCTGCCAGACAATGTTGCTCAATTCCAGGCAGTTGAATATATATATATATATAATATTAAACAACCATCCTGCTCAATAATTGCATGTTGTTTCTGATCCAATCCATTGTTTCTATCTTTGGTCAGGGAAGGACAATTGAGCGGTGTCAAAAACCATCCGGAACTTCTATTAAGATTTTAAGAACCTTTCGAATTAAATAACCCAAAAGCAAAGGCCACAGTCCACGCAGTCCACATGCCACGCCGTACACTTGCGCGGACTGACATGTCGGGACACAAGAGCAAACATATGTTTATCCATGCTAGACTGAAAGACACGATCACGTGGGGTTGATCTGTAGACACCAAAAGCTGCAAGCAGCTGGAAGCCGCATTTCCTTATTGAAAGCCTCGCCGTTACAGACCGTAACACGAGTAGTTTAGGGAAGCAAATGGCCAGGACCCCAAACTCATAAAACTCATGGCTAGCGTGCCAGTTCTTGGTAGCTGGAACTGAGCTCCCAGACCATGAAACTGCTTGCGGCCTCGACCCTCGACCTGCGTAGAGGACTGTCTAAGACCGACTGCTGACCTGCACCACGAGGAAGCAAGTGTTTGCTCAACTTGAGTTTGTCAGTTGAACCTCCAATCCCCGCCCCTGTCGCGTCCGGACCCGCTTGTGGACCCGTTTTCCCCCCGGTCGTTGGCCGTATCGTTCGCTTCTTCGAAGCGAAGACGGAAGGCAGGTCGGCACGGTCGGCACGGTGCTGTCTGTCGTGCCATATCGGACTGGCTGGGAAGCGCAGTTTTTCTGGAAAACCCGATGAAAACACCGCACAAATGGGTTGAGGAAAAGGTATTGCATTCAAAAGAATGTGAAGACAAAGACACTCCTTGAGTTGAATGGCTGGGCAAAAATACCACAGGATTCCAGCTGACAATCCATCTAATTACAAATAACAAACCCTAATGAACCATTTCAATGCTTTGACAGGTTCTGTCTCAGAATCTGCCTTACGTCAGTACGTCGTCAGCTTCTTCGAAGCTTGTGTCGAGCAAGCAAGTGCATGTAATCGACGGACTGCACCATTCTGGCTAATCCGTTTCACCGTTCTGGGACAATCCTTTGGATGGACAGGCAGCGCTCTCTGATACAAGCCCTGTCGTTTCTTCAGCTGTGCTCCGTACACGGACGTATTCAGCTGTGGAACATCTTTTGGGGGGATATGCCTCTTATGGAGATGTGATTCGTTTTCCGAAAAAATGGAGAAGTAACGATGCCCATCAACATCAAAATCCCAGACCTGGTACTTTTCACTGCTGCTGAGCATTCTTCGAGATCGATCTCGGCTCATGTGCGACGTCGGGCTGAGACGTCGGGCCGCGCTTCGGAGGGATTGGGATGCGCAAGGTGCTTTGAGGTTCGGACGCGGCCAGCGGCTCACCATAGGCTTGAGGTGCGCAGTGAAAGGGCTTGGCAAGATAAAGTTCGATCTTCCCAACACGCGCACCATAATCAGCATGGACTGAGCACACCTCTTGCAAACTGTCCTCCACCTCTGCTTGGAGACTCTCTAGATGAACGCGCAGTGCATGAGAACTCTCCACATGCACTTTCTCACTGTAGGCCACACTGTCCTCCACTTCAACCATTCTCTTCTCAAAAGTCTCCAACCAGCTCTCCCGTAATTCTCGGAAATTTTGCAGCTGTTGCAACTCCTGTCCATGTTTAGAATATGTTGTTTTCCTTAGTGCCACTATTCCACCAACAAACACCGAAAGTGTTTTCTATTGCTCTGAAGCACTTGGAAACGGCAGGAAGCAAGGCTGACAACGTACTGTAGTGTTTCCGTACTCACCGCGCCAACCGTGCACAAACGAAGCGGAGCTGTTTGTGAGAGACACGAGACACCTTTGGAGGCAAATGTGCCCCCAAAAACACCCCCCTGACTCACTCGTCGTGTTCGTTCGACCTCGTGGAACTGGGTGACGGAAGATGGTTCCTTTGAGGGCGTGCGAAAACCCTCGCTACTGCTTTTACTAAGGTGCCTTCTTTCTTTTAAACCCAGGTTTCTGGGCATGTGGCATGTGTTTTCTGGACGCAGAAGTTCCCCCAGCGGCTCAGAGCGGCTCGTGCGTGTGTAGCCCGTAAGAAGACGGGAAGACAGTGGCAGGGTGGGATCATATCGTATTGTTTCTTGCCTTGGGTCGGTTGAACCACTCACGAACCACGTCACCAACATGGAAGCTGTGGTCTTTTGGAAGGCATGAGCAGCAGCTCGGATGCGGTTATCTGTTTGTGTGTGCACGGACCATGTTTTTCACAGATGTTCGGCCAGGAGTCCGCGGCCGCAGTGCAAAACGGGCGCAAAGTGAGAAAACCATTGGCTCAAGAGGCGAAAGATTTACGCCAACTGCTGCGCAGTTGAACAGCATCCACCAAAACAGACAGCAACTTCCGGGCAATATCAATATCTAAATCTATCTAAAGGGACAGCGCCCCAAAAAGACTTCCGAAAGCCACACCATAGCGTGTCAAGCGAAAGCCACAAACATCGTCAGACATGTGCAAAAGTAAAAAAAGTGATTGCGCATGGTCTTCCCCGGCAAGATGTACACAAAGACACACCTCCAAGTGACATACAAATCAAATGACAGCAGAGTGCCTTCGCTCGTGGTACAGCAGCCTGCCCCACCACCCTGAGGCACCACTGAAACCCCATGCCGGCTCGGTGAGCCACTACCCCGCTGCGTAAGCGTTCGGCGCACCCGAAACCGGGTGCACTGGCATTGGCACTGCATGGCACTGCATGGATGGTTTGGGGAAACAGAAAGGAGACGAAAGGGCATGGGGCACCTACATGTCGGACCAAAATACCTCATGTGTCCCTCATGCAATGTATGGACTGGTGCGACTCGTAGGGAATGAGGGAATGAACCACCCCTGTAGACCCTTCAGGATCCATTCCGGTAAATTCCCTACTAAGCACCAGTCAGTCATGCAATGATTAAAGCTTTGAGGAAAGAAGATAAAAACCTTGCAATGCCGAACATGTTTTTCGTCAGTGCCAGTATCATACAATGTCAGGAAGCTAGCAGCTAGTGAAGCGGGAGTGTACCAGTAAAGTAGTTCAAACAGCAGTGAACAAACGCATGTCTGCTTGCTATTGTCTGTAACTAATTCAGAAGTCTCTTGCCCACCTCTTTCGAAGATCTTAGCAAGCCAAGCTTCAGATCCAAGATCTGCTGGCTAGTTTGATCTTGGAATGTGATAGAGTTGGATTTCAGGGAGAAAATATCTTTGGCCATTGTGTCGAACCTTTCGTTCAAGCGAAGCACGGCACGATCCAGCTCCTGGTTGTGTTTGAAAGAACGTGCAAAGGAAACAAGAACGTGCAAAGGAAACAAAACAAAAGGTTTTTGAAAAGGTTGCAACGTTGCTTTTAAAATACACAAATGTTAAACACTTTCAGTACTGCCAAATGAAGAACTTGCGAAAGTCCTTCTTGTGCTGCGACATTCTTACCTTCCTTAGCGCCAACGCAATTCCAGACAAACCACACAAATATCATTAAACAAATCCTGTTTGGCAATCACCCCAGGCTTCTGCAAGTATCCCAAAATGGCCACATGGCGAAGGTGAGACCAGTTCTACAGACAGTCATACATACAACATCCCCGCCCGCCAAGCTTCATTGTTTCATCCAATTCCTGACAGGCCCAAGAAAGATCAGAGGAGCCCGGAAAGAAGGAAACCCGACCGGCGTTCCGGTACCTAAGAAGGGTTGAAATTGATTGCCATTCAAACTTGTGACAACGCCTTCCAACTTCCAACGTCTGAGTTTGGCAAAACCAGTCCTCCTTGTGCTTCGCCAGTGCCGCCTTCCTCGGTCTGGCGAAGACGAAAAGATCAGGGGCAAAACACACACATTCTTTTCGCACACATCCTGCGGATTTAAAAAACCAATGAAAACAAACTTTTTCATAAATAAATAAACAGGTAAAAACCCATGGTAAACCAGTTTTTAACCGGAAGCTGAGTGTCCATTCTTGCTCTTGGTCCGTGGTATCCGTCATCTTCTCGATGCGAACGAAATCGTGTTTCTCCCATTCTTGTTCAATCGAGCGCATTTTCTCTTGTAGGTCCACAAGGATGTCCTTTGCAAGCTGGTTGGATTCAAGGGCATCGACTCTGGCGGTCACACGCTCGAAGAAGCCTTCGATCTTGGCGCAAAGGTCGGCGTTCCTCCCGACATTCTGCTCCAGCGCTAACAATCTGGGCTCCAAGTTGCAAGGCACTTTTTGGTGACTGTAAGATCGAGGAATGGGCACGGACACCTCTGGACGCGGCAACGTGAGCGGTGCTCGTGCTGGAGATCTCGTCATGGGTTCGCTCATCGGCTCGAAGGCACCCACTCTGGGCTCTGCCGCGGGCTCCATGACTGTCACTTCTCAGTCACAAGGGACACAGGCTAACCTCCTTTTTGAGCTCAGATACAGGTCCTGCCAACATCACTTTCGGCATTAAAAGGTGTCAAAGCCATGAGCCGCATCAAGAGTTGCCTGAAAACTCACCGATGGGTGGCCCGGGAGCACAAAGAGTGTATCAAGACAAAACCAGAGGTAGGTGTGGGAGAAGACGTCTGAAATGACATGAATAGGTGTAGGATGATGTGATTTCGGTAGGGAAGTGTGTGTGTGTGTGCGTGTGTGCGTGTGTGTACGCACACTATGCAAAGATGCGTGTACGTAAAATGTTATGTACGTTTGCGTGTGTAGGTCGACAGCATGTAACAATGTGACACCAAGCCTCGTTGACACCAGCGCTCCCGCTCCCCAGCGACACGCCGCAGGTCCCACACGCTCCCGCTTCCCGCGATTGTTTCGGTCTGGAAGCAGGGAGTGGAAACCCCCTTTGCCGCTGAGTTGTTTGTCTTCGCCAAAGTCCAATGTTTGTCGCTTCCACTCGCAACAACCCCCAAAACAAGCGCACCAGGACCCCTACTGTCCACGGGCCATTGGACTACTGTTCAACACCATCTGGGACAGATGGCCACGACCATCCTGTCAAGGGCCATGCTGGCAGTATGTTAGTATGTTTGACAAACCTTCCCCCTTTGCCTTCCTCTTTTGACCGTTTGGTTACATACTGAACATGTGGGGAATCCGTAGAGCACTCGAAAAAATCCTAGAATCCTGGAACTTGTTGAGTACGCTATAAAAATGCTGACAAAATTGCATGCACTAAGACTGAATACTGAATTCTGTAGCTGCGCAACTCTTTCAAGAACGCAACCACATCTATCTCTCATTCCAAACAGGTCTGTCTTGCATTTTCCACAAGGAAAACAACCGGTGCCACACCTCCAACGTCCTCCACCCCCGGTTTCGCGCCGCGTTGTCCTCCCCACCTCATCCAGTAACGTGTTCGAAACGTTCGAAACGCCGGTGGTCAGGACCGCTCCTGTACGGCTTTGAAGACACGCAACTGACGCAGCCCACGCAACTGACCTAGAATCATGGTTGTTCATAAACATAGAATGAATACATAGAATGAATGGGAGATAGAATGATGGTGTTGAGGGAAAAACGAAATGCCCATGGCAATCTAGATGATGCTACTGAACGGGCCGGAACCGCCTCAGTTTCCACCATCTCCAACGATGGGACTGGCCTCCTGGAGGCCTTCCACTCTCTGAGAATAAACGCGCTTGCCACCTGGACAAACCGACCCAAACTGATTGGCCAGTGTTCCTCTCTTCGGCCTACATGAGTTCCTGTCTCTGGAAACCCTATCAAATACTTTCCAAAAACAGCAGTTCAAAGTAGTTTCAGGTAAGACTTGACACAGACTTACCTAAAGTCAGACCGGCCGGGCCGCGAGTCCCGGGAGCTTTGTACGTCAGCGGTATCTACCTCCTCTAAAGGCTATGCCTTTACCAAGACTGAGCAGCAAACATGCAAGTGTTCAATCTTCTGCGACATGTGCAATCTCAGCACAAAAATGAAAAAAGAGAAGTTGGTTTCACAGAAACAAATCCCATTCCATACCTTGCACGTCATTTCTAACCCATTGTTTGTATCTTTGGTCAGGGAAGGACAGTTCAAGGACCCCAAAAGCAAAAGCCACAGTCACGCCACACGGTACTCTTGCGCGAGCTGACATGTCCCCACTTGGACAGGGACACAAGATCTACTAAAATGTTTTTGCACATGTGCAAACATATGTTTATCCGTTTGCTAGACTGAAGGACATGATCACATGGGGTTGATCTGCAGTCTTGATGTCAAATGTTGCAAGCAACTGTAGGCCGCATTTTCTTATTTAAACCTTGCCGTTACAGACCGTAACACGAGTAGGTTAGGGAAGCAAATGGCTAGGACCCCAAACTCATAAAACCATAAAACTCATGGCTAGCGCGCCAGTTCTTGGTAGCTGGAACTGAGCTCCCAAACAATGAAACTGGCGGCCTCGATCCCGACCTGCGAATAGAACAGTCCAAGACCGCCTTTTGACCCAAGCCGCGTGGATTTGCAACAAGTCGCACGAAGTTCAAAACCAAACAAAACCCATACAGTATGTCCAAACAAATCAAACAGTCACAATCCAACCAACCATCCCAGTGGAACATGAGCCCACACTGAATCACACTCCACGGGTTTTTCACAGGTACCTTTTCGGAACCTCTTGCTGTTGGCACTTGTCGTTTCTTCGAAACTCTCAGCAAGGAATTGTACATGTGGACGGGATGATCGCTGCAGCTTTCTGGAAAACCCATTTGCACAAATGGGCATAACATGACAATTGTTCCGAATCAAAACATGTGAAGAAAAACTCCTTGAGTTGAATGTCTGAGCAAAAGCACCGCAGGGTTCCAGCTGAAAGTCCACGTACAAATAACAAACCCTAATGAACAATTTCATAATGCTGTGGACAGGTTCTGTCTCAGAACCTGCCGCCGTATTACGTCGTCAGCTTCTTCGAAGCGTTAGTAAGGACTGTGCGTGTCATCGGTGGGACTGCACCGTTCTGGCGTCCGCCCATCAACATCAGGTTCTCAGAACTCATGATTTCCCTGCTTCTGAGCGTTCCGACCGGAGGCATCGGGCGTCCGAGGTTCAAAAGATTCCGAGGGCTGAGACGTCGGGCCGTGGTCTTGGAAGACGGGGATGCGCAGTGGGCTTTGTGGTTCGGAGGTCGTCGGCTCACCATAAGCTTGAGATGGTTCAAGGTGAAAGGGCCTTGAAAGATATTGCTCGGTTTTCCCAACACGTCCACCAAGATCATCATGGAATAACCACACCTCTTCCAAACGGTCCTCCACCTCTGCTTGGAGACTCCCCACATGAGCGCGCAGTGCATGACAACTCTCCACATGCACTTTGTCACTGTAAGCCACACTGTCCTCCATTTCAGCGAGTTTCTTCTCGAAAGTCTCCAACCAGCTCTCCCGCAATTCTCGGAAATTTTTCAACTCTTGCAACTCCTGCCCATGTGTAGAAAGTGTTGCTATCCTGAGTGCCACGACGCACCAAAAAACACGATAAATGATTTTGGGAAAGTGTCAGGAAGCAAGGTTGACAATGTAGTATTTGCCCGCTCACCGCCCCAAGCGTGCACAAACAAGGAGCTGAAAGTCAAAGTGTGCACACGTGTGAGTATGTGTGTGTGTATGTGTGTCACACCCTGTCTCTAAGGGTCCTCCACCAACTTTACAATTTTTTATCAGCAAGGGGTAGCCGCAGTTCATTTGGGACTGCTACCAGCGAAGACGCCCGTTTGATCTGGTGACATCAGAGTTGGCCACTCTGACGTACGTGCTTTCAACCTTTCTGAGCTTTCTTGAACCTACGTAAGGACAAAGCTGTCTACTTCGGTGGTTCTTGCGGTAAAGAGCTACTGCAGTAAAGTGCTAATGCAACGGTGAACAATAACTTATTGAATGCGCGACCCGTTGAGCTCTCTATCTAAGTGTGTCCAGCAACATTGTCCCACTGCGGTGTGATCCCTTCGGGGCGCGTACTAATAATACTGCACACTTCACCCCTTTGCCGGGAAGGTCATGTGAAATGAATGAATCGCTCTTGCAGTCGGATTTCAGCTGTAAACTAAACTACGGACCATTTTCTTCAGATTTGCATAGGAACGGTAATTTTCAGCCTGTCTAGGATCTGAAACTTAGCTGGTGTACAGATGCCATCCGCTTTTTGCCACTTAGGTTAGGATTTATGAGTAATTCACCCGAATTCGTTCTTTCTCCCTGCAAGCCCACCGTCGCGTTTCATAGCTGCCGACGCTGCGCCGTGCTGCAGAGCCGCTGAGCTGCTGAGCTGTGACACCCCACAGCCTCCCCACACTCCATCAGCTCGCCCCCAATCATGACAACCCAACCCACGAAGGCACCGCCTGCAACCCATCCTCTTCAGGGAGTTTGGAAACCTCCGGCCTCCGGCACCATTCAGACCCCCTGCTGCTGCCGCTGTCACAGTGTGGATGGTTCAATGTCCCACTGATTGCGTTTGGGTTGGCGGTTCTCTTCATTGGGAAGAAGTGTGAGGGCACTGAGTCTGTTGGCGGACCTGTCTGATTGTGGGTTAGGAGGAGTGTGAGAGTCACTGGACGCTGTGGAGCTGGAAGTTTACCGGCGGTGGGGGTGGCGTCGGCTGCGGTGACGATGGTGATGTCTGCGTAGCAGTTGGGGTGGAGGTGTCCTGGTTGGTTGAAGGCGGTGGAGGAGGCGATGTGGCTGCTGCTGGGGTTGCAATGATTGAGTCGGTGGCTGTTGAGTCTGTGGCTGTTGAGAAGGCTGGGGAAGTTGTTCTCCTAGTTTCTGGGTCTTGCTGGACGGCCCACATTCCTCGGAGACACCACTCTCCAGGGTACCTACCCTCCTATTCCACTTGACTACTCAACTCCAGCATGCCGCCGAAGTAGCCGAGAACCTGCATATACTATCCTTCTTCGCCTGTGGCAATCCGAACTACGACATGACCAACCTTCCCACCTGACACCTTGTCCCCACCAGCCCCTATTGCCATTCGTTTTCCTTGCCAACTCAACCACACCATTGGACTCCACACCTGCGCCAGCACCTGCGGCTTCTACCCACACATGCCGCGGTCAGGCCCCACCCACGGAAATCCACGACTGGAGCGATTGGGACGGTGAACATTACATTTTCCTTGCCGAACTGAACAGCAACCCACAACTCCGCCCCAGTGGCGCTACGTATCCAGATTCCAGTTTTCCGTCAAACAAGGCCAACAACGCTGGTCCGAACTTCTGGACGTACAGCCCCAGTTTGACCTCATGAACACCGCTCGCTCCGCCTCTCCACTCCCTCTGCCTTCTCCACCAGTCCCACCCGAGCCATCCGCACACGACAGAACACCTCGACCGCCGCCGTCATCCACTTCACCGGCGGACACAGCTGCCGCCACTGCCGCCGCCGCTGCTGCTCGCGCTGACACTGACTCCGATGAAGCTGCCACTCGAGCTGCCGTTGATGAAGCTGAGAGATCATCACACACCTACTTGTGACAGGATTGCACTGTTTCCCAAAGTTTCACCTCAAGCTCCCTCGGCGTCCCCGAGCAGACTTCTCATTGCTTTGTTTGAGTTTTCACCCACTTTCTGTTTTCAAGTGTTATGCATCGCACTGTTGAGCTCGCTGACTGCTTCAGCTTTACATTCCTAACCCTAGCATTTACACTGCCACTTTGTCATATGTATCCGCCGACTCACCAGATTCTTGCATCACCTCCTGTAACGCAGCCGCTTTTTTCGCAGACGATATCTCCAACCACATCCCCAGCCACTTTTGCTTCGATCAGCGAGATCATGGCAACTCATCGCGACCTCACCAGAGGAGGCCGGCCAGACCTTCTCAACACTCAATTTGCTCCCTTTACACTACCACCACCGCTGGTCCTTCAAGGGAACCAACCCAGAAATGTTCTGCAGCTAGATCTCTGTAAGTCACACTATCTTTCCTTTCATGCATGGCTCGACTCCACGGATGGCTTGACTACACGATCAAAAACGAAAATACTGTTAACGACCATATTTTTCCATACGAAACCGGAAAATTATGCCAAAGCACTCCAAAAGATGCCGTCATGCCGAGTTGATGATGCAAAAGACGCCATCATGCTCAGTTGACGACGCAAATATCAACCAGTGCGACATCACTCGCATCACAGGGGCCCTCACGTAAGGACATTTCGCCCACCCAATTTGTCGCTCTCCCCCAGCTTCACCCTTTCAGAACCTTCCTTTTGTACCCTACGCCGCCACACACCCTCTACAGACAGAGCTTCAACCTAGCCTATCAGCTGGCTTTCGTAAAAATGTCCCTTGTTGCGTAGTTGGTTGAGTAATGCAGTCTTTAAACACCCTGAGAGGAAAGAAGATGAAACAATTGCAATGCCAGAAATGCTTTTCGTTGTGCCAGTATCACATAGTGCCAGGAAGCTAGTGAAGCAGAATTGTAACAGTAAAGTAGTTCAAACATCTTGTTGAACTAACTATTCCTGTCCTGCTTGCTGTTGTCTGTAGTTAACACAGAAGTCTCTTGCCCACCTTCCTTCCATCTGAGCAAGCCAAGCTTCAGACCAAAGATCTGCTGGTTAGTTTGATCTTGGAATGTCAGAGCGTTGGACTTCAGGGAAACGAAATCTTTCGTCATGGTCTCGAACCTGTCGTTCAAGCGAAGCACCGTACGATCCAGCTCCTGGCCATGTTTGAAAGAACGCATTGTGTCATGGCCCTTAAAGAAAGACACAAATGTCAACCGAGGACCGGCACTCCGGTCCACCCTAAGAAAATTGAAATTGATTGCCATTCAAACTTCTGACAACGCCTTCCAACTTTCACCTCTGAGTTTGGGAAAACTGCAAAACTTATAGTCCTCCTTGTGCTTCTTGTGCTTCGCCATTGTTGTCTTCCTCGGTGGCACTAGCTCCAAAAAACAACAGTGGAGATCAATCGCTGTGTTTTCACACACTCTGCAAATTACAAACAACGAACATAAAAATGTTAAGCAGCACTGAGTTGCCATTCTGAGATCTTTTTTGCCATTGTCTCCATTGCCTCCTCGTGTGTTTCCTTCCACTCTTGGAACGTTTCTGCCATCTTCTGCACCACCTGAACGAAATCGGCTTTCTCCCATTCTTGTTCAATCGAGCGCATTTTCTCTTGTAGGTCCACAAGGATGTCCTTTGAAAGTTGTTTGGATTCAAGGGCATCTACTCTGGCGGTCACACGCTCGAAGAAGCCTTCGATCTTGGCGCAAAGGTCGGCGTTCCTCCCAACATTCTGCTCCAGCGCTAACAATCTTGGCTCCAAGTTATGAGCCACTTTTGTTTGACTGTAAGATCGAGGAATGGGCACAGACACCTCTGGGCGAGGCACCGTGAGCGGTGCACGTGCCGGAGAGCTCGTCATTGGTTCACTGACCGGCTCCAAAGCACGAACTCTGGGCTCTGCCATGGGCTCCATGACTGCCACTTCTCAGTCACAAGGGACACAGGCTAACCTCCTTTTTGAGCTCAGATACTGGTCGCAAGTGACAAAAAGGGCTCTCAGTCAAAGCGTTTCCATTTTTTTTTTGAGCTCAGACACAGGTCCAAGATCTTCATCAGTCACGTCGGCTTCGTCGGCATAAAAAAGCTTCAAGCCCGTTAGCCGCATCAAGATTTGCTTATATAAGAACCAAACGACGAGTAGCCCAGGAGCAAAAAGAGTGTACACAACAAAACAAAACCAGAGGTAGGTATGGGATAAGACGTCTGAAATAAATTGAAATAACACGTAGAGGAAGCGTGTGCGTATGCAAATATGCATGAACGTGAAATGTTATGTACGTTTGCGTGTGTAGGTCGGCAGCATGTAACAATGTGAAACCACCAAGCCTCGTTGACACCACCGCTCCCGCTCCCCAGCGACACACCGCAGGTCCCACACGCTCCCGCTTCCCGCCGCCCAACACCACGGTGTCGCCACACAAACGCACGTGTTTCCCAGGTGTCACAGCGACATCACAGAAGTAGTTTCTAATGTTCAGTCACTTTTCACAGACGCAACTACTCCCACTGTTCTGTCACAAGTGACAGAAAGGGCTCTCAGTCAAAGCGTTTCTAAATTCCTTTTTGAGCTCACATCGGATTCGGCATTCGAATGTTTCAGGCTGCAGTTGGCATCAGGATTTGGTGATGAACTAGACGATGGATGGGCCGGAGCACAAAGAGTGTATAAAACAAGACAAAGCCAGAGGTATGTATGGGGTAAAAAGTCTGAGTTGACATGTATAGATGTAGGATCATGTAGCTAGGGAAGTGTGTATCTATGCAAAAATGATTCAAAAGAAACAAGAGGTTCATGTAATTTGCATATGTACCCCCCAACAGCAGCAGCACGTCGGTGGCGTACGAGTAAACCCTGCGCGACACACGAAGCTACACGAAGCTACGTGACCTAAACGCACTGAACGCGCGAGACGTCCGAACAAATTTTGACAAAGCTCAGCATTTCGTACCAACCGTCCTTGAACTTTGGAGACGTTTTTCAGCTTCCAAAATCTGAACCTTTTCGACGGGACTCTTCGCCCTATGTCCAGGGCCCAGTGGATGATGATGGTTACGTTGCAGGCCTTGTTCAAAAATAGTGGTAGTTGTTTTCGGGTCCTGTTACAGGTAAGAACGGACAGACCCAAGGTATATATGGTAATAAGCTGTGCTCCGCTCTGACATACGCATGCTAGATAACCAGCGAAGATATGCACGTGCACGTCTACATATGCATGTATACACGTGCAAGCTGCAAAGCAACACTATGCATCTGTGACAAGCAGTGCACTCTTACATATGCTCCTGTACCAAGCAAATGTAGAAGTAGCAATGTACGAGAGGTAGGTCTTCAAATAGCACGTCCTTTCAACAAAAGAACCCTTCCGCAGACTCAATGCTCACATGCTACACAAAACCCATTCTTGCAAAGTCATTCCGGAAATTAGTTGCTGTCTGACACACAGCGGAAACATGAAGAGGCAGAAATCACATGCCCAGTTGTGCCTGCAACATCTCTGCTGCAAAACCTCAGAAGACCCTTCCGAAAGAACAAGGCAGTCGTAGGATGAGGTATTCAGTCTTTTTCAAGAAGGATGCCGTTTCAATACCAACACGTCTCAATGCAGAAACAAAACAACACTGTGAAAAAAACATAAGAGCCCGGCGCCAGTGGCGCAGTAGGGCAGCTCACAACACTGGAGGCGCTGTGGTGATGAAAAAGAAATTGATTGGGCTCTGTCTTGTAATATACCATCATCGTTTGCCGTATGAACCTGCTGTGTTTTCTATCCCCTGGCTACGGCCTAACAACAAGGAGATATTGGATGGTGTTGTTGTTGGTGGAAGAAGGTCATGCTTCTAGGTCTAAGTCGAAGTGTTCCTAGACTTCATGTCTGCCGAAGCCCTTCGTGCTGTTGTTTGTTGTGAAGCTTCTGCTGTAACCATTCTGAAAGGCTTTCATTTCAGGGTACACATGCGGAGAACCTAGGCTTTCGTCCTACCATCTATGTCGGTCCAAAGAAACTTCCCGCAAGTGAAAATATCTGAGCAAATGTCTCACAGGCCAGATGTCTCACTAATCGGCTTCGTTTCTGGTCTTCGGTCTAGAAGAACTATTTGATGGTCGTTGCTACATGGATGACTGTGGTGATTCTAGAGGCCAAACAAAACACCGTCAACCGTTGAGTTGAGTTCCTCTGTCGAACGCGTCACGGTTTCGCCAGGACGACCGACCAACGCGTCCCACTTGTTTCTTGTCAGGTCTGAGCCAGACACGACCCGAATTCTGGGAACCTGACAGCGGTCTGGTGCGCGTCTTTCGACGAAGAGAAGACGCAAAAACCACCCGAAAGGTCCATGAACCACCCCGCGAAACACCCCGGAACCTAATCGAAAAACCAGCGAAACGGCGCGACTCGTCCCTAACGAGAACCCGGTCTTCTCCCCGACTCTTTGCTCAAAAGACTGCCTCTCAGTCCGACCCCGAAAGAAATTTAGCGAAGGGAATGGTGCGTCTGGAACCCGAACAAACCATCCAGCACCGATTCCTGGACCGAGCTCGCGAGCTCACGAGCTCACGTGTTCCGGACTGGACGCAAGCTGGATGCGTGGGACGCATGGGTGGACGACACCCACACAACGGCTGAAGCGATTTCGGAGGCCACGGTCGCCCGGTGCTGCTCCAAAACAGGGCAGAAACGGTCGCCGCTTCGGCACACGTGTCGCACGACGTGCGTTTCGTCGGAAGGGCCACTAGAAGCGTGTCATCACGTCGAGGTCGGTCGGCCCTTGGGCCCCATCGACTTCATCGCACGGAGGTCGGACGTGTTCGATTCGCTTCGATTCGCTTTGGCGAAAATCCGATAGCTCGATGGCTGGAAAGCACCAACAGCGTGTCGCCCAAGCGTGCTTGCGCTGTCCGCGCAGGCGCTGGTGCTTGCGCTGTCCACGGGGTGGACCCAAGCGACATGTGGCACATGGAGGCTGACGTGCCAAGTGCTAAGACCAGCAGAGGTTGAAGAACCCTATAGACTATCCTATAGGTACTCCTGTAGGGTTCTTATATGGTCACTTAACCTCTGTAGGGACTTCGGTTTTTAAAGGCAAGGGCTGAGGTGCACGGCCTGGACGGTGTGTCGACCTCGTTTGGATCCAAAGAAGTGGACCTTCCAAGACCAAAAAGGGTCTCCTAATTGGGATGTGTTCACTGCCTGGACCAGTTGGGAACCGGAAGCTGAAAAAGGCGTTCTGCAAAAACTTTACTGTTGATGGATGGGGGCAGGGAAGGAAAGGGGATGGAAGAGGACTTCAATTGGTCCATGGGAGTGATAGCCTTCAATTCGTGGTCAAGTGTCCATCATTCAGTCCAAGGGGATGGCCAGGCCACGGAATCTTCCCACACCAAGCGGCTTGGCGTTGCAGAAGGCCTCAAGACTTCTTCTACAAACACCACGCGGCTTGTCTACAAACACCACGGGGCTGAAGCAATTTTTGGAGCCTCGACGATGCGGGGAATCAGCAGAGTGGTTCTTTCAAATACATGATCTGCACCTCAACAGGCAGGCTTTGACTGGATGCCATGTTCGATTGATCATGGAAGCACTGCTAAAGCAGTAGGTCTCGGCAAGGCCTTCAATCACCCCAACTCCGCCGAGGCCTAGGCGATCCCGGTCCCCAGCACAGTTGAAACGGGAGTCACAGTTGAAAAAGGACCGATGTTTCAGACTGGGTCAGTCCTTTCGCTCCTTCCAAGGACGCAGGTCCTTCCTCGGACGCAGGTCCTTGGTCCTTGGTCTGGATTGCTTCCTTGGAGGTCCTTGAGGCAGATCAGTCCGAAGAGCGACCTCACAAACATCCCAATCATTGATGGAATCGATCGGGCTCTGCTGGTGGGTAGACCTGCCCTGCGAGCAGGGCCGATCACAAGTCTGTGACAGGAGCGGCTGTGGGTGCTGAGTCCCTCCAGCCACCCAAATGCATAAAAGGCTTGGCGTCTGGCTGCCACTTGATGTGAACGGCAAGTGGCCATTCTTGGTGCATGTTCTTTCATGCCTGTGTTTCCCTCTAGCAAAATGATAGCAGGGCAGGTTACGCTACCTCGATCGAGGCTTCACTAAAAGGGCTTCAGTAGAGGATATGAGCAAAGCCCCGAGCGCGTTCCAAGGCCATCCGAAGGTCGAACACATTGGACCACCAGAACTGCTCGATGAAACCTCGACCGATCAATTCCTGCGAGGTTCGATTCGGCCGGCAGGTGACCAGGTTGTAGTCCAGCGACGGCTCAGCGCCCGCCAGCACTCGACGGCTCAGCGCCCGTGAACTACTACGGTGACCACCAGACGGGGACGGCGGGGCTCGGCTCAATGAACTACGGCTTCGCCAATGAAACCGGTTGAAACTGTGGATCGACCTTTGTTTCAACATCATAACATATTGATTGCAATGTAAACCAACACCAAATGCTCAGAATGTGCAACACCAAATGGCGCTCCACATCTCGGACTTCAAGGATGGACGGTCTCCGAGAACGAAACACTGGCCGCCTCGGAACTGGGATCTTCCCCAAAACGGAGTGGACAATTGGACGGGTGGGTCTGCCGACTCAACTGGCACCACGAAGGTGCCAAAAGACGGACTGGTGCGATTCGTAGGGAAATAGAGGGGATGATCTGCCAATATAGAGATTCAATTTCGATCCATTTCCTCATTCCCTACTAAGCACAAGTCAGAAGAAGAATGGGTCACCAATGAGCCAAAAGAAGAATGCACCAGAATCCTGATGAGCGAACCTTCTGGTTTTGTGCAAGGACCAGCACCAGAATGCTCACCTGGTCGGCACTCTCGTTTGTTCCTAGAATCATGGCCGTCTGAATCTCCTGTCAGTCTCCTTCTCCTGAACGACCCCGATCAGTTGCAAATGGCTGGATCAAAAGCGTATCATCCTACAGAATGATGAACTTGACACGAACTGCTCGAACTGCTTGGTATCAGAATAAGTTGGACTATGCTCCTGGTGAAATTTGATGGGCACCGCAACACCGGTGCTGCGAACTCTTGCCTGATCCTTTGGGAATACAAGCTCTGGCCAGTACTTGCGGAACACGGAGCTGGTATCTCCTTTCCAAGTTGTGACACTTCTCAGGATATGCTTGCCACAGCCTTTTGGCCAGTCCTGCGATTCCACTGTCAAGTCTCAGATGCTGGGCAGACGCAGCAGCTCGCAAAGATGGCCTCGTCCGTGAGCTTCCAGCCATCCTCACCCAACAGCGGAAACGAGTGCATGCAGGTCATCAAGGAATCACTGGGCACGTCAAGGGGTAGAGAATCACTGATCACTTTCAGTGATGATTTGGGACCTTGGCCAAAGAAAGCTTGATGGCTCTGGCTCAAACTCCTTCCAAAATCAAAAGATGCACTGTACTTTGGATCTTAGACCAATTACTTCACTTAAAATGGATGATAGCAGTTTTTAGTAGTTGCCCCATCTATCCCCAAGGTGTTTAGCGGTTGAGGTGAATGCAAAACCCATATTATAGATGGCACAAGGCCATGTGTCCAATTTGCGCAATGTATACCAGAAACTACCAAAAAGGTTGAAAAACGTGAGGATTTTGGATCATGTTGCTTTTTTTGTGCCAAAACCCGGTTAGCGCGGTGTTTGACGGAAACCTTTGCTGGGGGATGTTGCATAATTACGCCCCTTTGGATGATGCAGAGACTGTGATGAGCCAGCGAATTGGTAGGATGGTGTCGGTTTTTAATTTTTCAAGAGCAATCCAGTTGTTTCAGTCAAATGTCTTCACAACATACCGAGCCAGAACCTATCGTTTCCGCCGCGAGCGAGAAGCTGGTACTGAGCTTGACTTCTTTCGTCTAGTAGATAGTACAGTTATACTGCCCAACATAGAAACAACGCCCCAAAATACAGGAGCATCCGGCAAGCCACAAGCTTCCGCGTCTAGCGCGTCTAGCAGGCAGTGAGGCAGGACCACAGCAAAGATGTTTCTGTAACTTAGACAAGCACCCAATTTCTAAGGGGCAGTGCGGGTAGGTCCGGCGGTATCCCAAGATACTGTCGCTCCTTACTAAGTCAAGAGGTAGGGAGCCATTTTGTTCAGCAGTTAATGTCTTGATATCGAACGCACCTGCTACTGCTATATTACCTGACTGAGAGAAGAGGACACCCCGAAGTGGCAAAGGCACTACAGAAGGAGGTAAAGGCAGTTCATTGTAGCTCCAGGTCTATTTGCAGATGCTGTCGGAAGTCCAACAAAGGCGTCGGCTGTAGGGAGCTACTGCTACTGTTAACTGTTTACCTGAGTGCTCCCTAAATCCACTTGGCAGGAAAGGGCACTACATGAGCACTCTGCCTGCACGTCGGCTCAAAGCCAAACCTTGCAGGGTCTGCAAAAGAAGACTGCCAACGGCGGAATCGGCCCCCACATGGCAGAGGGCGCGAACCGAACCGTGAGTCATGTTCAGCAGACGGACTGGGAAGAAGACAGCTTCCTTCGAATGAATCTTACCACTCTAGCAGGCACGGTGATACAGCTCCATGTCCCCGTCAGCATCTACCACACTTGGGACACGCTGGAGGAATACCTGATCGAGCACCTGCCATGCATCAGTCCCATCGAGACATTTGGGTGCGAACTCATCTTGCTCAATGCGGATACGCAGGTGGCGCTTCAAGATTCTGTGCAGGAAGAACTCTGGAATACCAATCATTTCTGCCTGGTTGTATACGAGTGCTTTCGGTGTTTAGAAAATAATAAGCCGCTGCAAGGGCTTGAATATGAAGACTGTCCGAAGGCGATTCGTGTCCCTGTCTCTGACTCAGGTATTCTTGAAGCTAAAGCCTTCCTCGACCACGCGAGTCCGCCACGCCCGATTGGATGCTGGCTTTACTGCAATAAGCCCGCAAGGGTGGCGGTATTGCCACTCCTTGCGGATTGTTAAGCTGCCTGATACGGTCGTGACGTTAGGTTACGCAGTCTTCCAAGGCTGTTACTCCCTACAGGTAGCAGAAATGCCGGGGTGTGTGGAGTTTGGTGTCCGAGTATTCGCGAGTGCTGTGCGCTAGAGAGCGTGGGCAATATTGTTGATGGAGGTTGCCATCTTGCAATAGGCGCCATTGTCAGCCAATGTGCCTTCGAGGAATGTGATAAGCTAGCTCACCTATCCCTACCTCATGTACGAGCAGTAGTTGATGGTCACACACTCACATCCCCGCAGGCAGGACTCCCTCAGGGGTGCTTTTTTGCAAGCGGTGTCCAGCAAGTAGAACTCGGAGAGGACACACACCACATAGGCCATAGAGCCCTAGAAAGTTGCAAAAGGCTTACCCGAGTCGACCTCCACAACACGGGCATTCACATCCTTCAAATGCACACTTTTGCGCAGTGCCACAGCCTAGTTACGATTTGGCTGCCGAACTGCCTGAGTGAAATTAGAGCAGAAGTGTTTGTAGGGTGTAATGCCCGAAAAACTCCGGGTAGCAACCTTACACGGTAGACTACCTACCTCCCCTGGATCTTTAGCTCACAACAGGCTCTCTCACACTCGTCCGGTACGGTACGAAACCTTTCTCTCAAACCTCCGAATACTTCGGAAAACTTCAAACGCTGCACTAGCTGCTCTCAGACACTCGCACCCTTTTCTCAAACTAGCCAAACGAATTGGCCTTGAGCCAAAACATATCCCGTAGCACTAAACTATACAAAGAATACACGAAAACATATTAAAAGTCTCTTAAAGCATCTCCACACACAAAGAACTCTTTCAAAACTTCCGACTACGCTACAAGTCGCTTTCAAACAATTAAGAAACAAAATGTTGTACTAACGCCAGGTTCCAAATCTTTCACAAACAAACTTAAACGAAATTTATGCATCGCAAACTGCAAGCATCGAGCGAGGTGGACATCCCGACATGGAATTTCTTCACCCCCTCTTGGACACAAAGCTCGAAACGAACTGGCTGGCTTTAAGCCTTCTTATTCTTCTTCAATGAGGACAGACATTTGGCACAAATATCTTTCGACATAGGTACGTGCATGCCCGAGCAAGTTGGATTCAAATGAACCTTGCTCCCACTCACTGAAAAATACACTTTTGAGCATTGCTCAATGCCTTTTGGAACTGGATAGCTCTTCGGCATATCGACTTTAAAAGTCACTTGGCTCTCAGGCTCAGCATGCTTCCGACACCGCAGGCAGCAGCAGGTCAGCAGGCATCCCAAAAGAAAAACGGCTGCAAAGACCAAAGCGGTCGCTGCTTCCAGGCTCAGCATCGCAAGCGCCGTTTCCGCATCCGGCATCATACCTCGGATGGTAAAAGCTTCATTCCAAGAAAAGCTGTATCTCACAGTCTGCAAGAACCAAGATTCTTTCGAAATTTGCAATCGAAAGTGCTCGCAAAAACGTGCCATTCGGCTCAGACAACGTGCAAGACTTACTTGGCTATTATGATTCTAATTCGGCTTTAAATCCTTTAAGGATTAGCTCGCAAAATTTCCTGGGGTAGTGTTGCGTTTCCTTCCAGTTGACTTCCTTGGACGGCAAATGATCATGACGACCATCACAAACGCAAACCTTCAGGCTTTCCAACAACCGAGTACTATCTGTCTCAATCCTCCAGGTCTTTCTGACCAACTGACCTTTCTGGTTCAACTTGACTGAACAAGCATCCACAAATGTTGAAAACGTCTTTCGTTTTCTCAGAAAATCTTTAGTCTGATTCCATCCCCAATAAGCACATCTCTTCGGCCATTCAATCGCTACGAAATCGGCTACTTCCGACATCCGTAAGAAACCTTTCCATAGCTTCTTCTGTATCTGGTACAACTCTCGAAGATGACCCATATAGTCCTGACCAAACTTCTTGATACAAATGTACTGAAACGGACATCCTCCTGTACACGGAATTGACGACCACAAGACAACAAGCTTTCCTCTCTTCTTGTGGCTTATCATCTGCTCCCGAACTGACTCGATCGTGTCCGATCGGGTTCCGTCATCCGCCTCAGTGACAGTCAAGACTTCAACACCTTCCGTACGGCTTCCGATTTCTTTCATCTCGGACTCCGGTGATGTGCAAAACTCAACAATCAGGATTTCGGTACATGTGACCTTATCCATAACCCACAACCATCTCCCGATCCAGTCATACGGCACTTCAAATGAAATGAGAAATGCTCTGACAACTCCGATCGTCTCCGTATGTTGTAAAGTCACAGCTCTCGACAATGCCTTGGTCATCAAGTCGGCACAATTCTCGGTACCTCGGACAAAGCTGATGGAAATCACTCCCTTGTAGACTGCATCTTGCAAAAAACAGATCCGAATGTCTATATGTCTTAATCTTCTCAACAACCCTGACATCTCTGTGACATTTCGGGCTGCCATCGAATCCGTAAGCAGACCTGGAATGGGCAATTCCTCAGCTTGACATCCATAGACATGTGCCACGGCATGTTGAATACCTATAGTCTCTTTCGCTCCTTCGAACAAAGCATATAGCTCTGCCTCGGCTGAACTACAGGCTACACTTTGCTGCAACCTACTGAATGCTTTGACACAACAGTCACTAACGAAGATGGCTGCTCCTGAAGTACTCTTTCTATTGGTGGACTTTTCGGCTGCCCAACTGGCATCGACATAGGTCGTAATCCTTGGTGGTCCTGAGTACTCATAGCTCCTGAACTTCAACTTTAGATCGGCTACTGATCGGATGTAACGGATACTCGCACGCATCGCAGTCTCATGTACAGCTAGCGGCTGAGATTGACCTCGGGCAAGCATCGAACACAACCAACAAAGATCAGGTCTCGACTGAGCTACCCAACCTAGCTTACCTAGTGCGGTTCGAAAGGTTGCTGCTGCCTCGGGTGACAACGGTTTCCGATCCTCTTCTCGATCACGATCATAAAGCTGAAACAAATTGGGGGTCGCTTGACTTTCCTTTCCTCCTGGATACAAGTTCATCATACCTTCATAGTACTCTTTCTCCATGTACAAGGCAATCGTTCCATCTTCTTCCTTTTCGATCACCTTTCCCAGAAAACGAATTCTGTCTTCCTCAAGCTTTCCGGTGACTTTCAGTCTAAGCTTCTTTGATAATTCATCAACGAGCTTCTGAATATTCCGATCGTCTCCGACAACCAGCAAATCATCAACATACATCAGAACGATCAAGTGATTCTCCTCCTCCGTCTCTGCAACTCCTTTTCGATATCTTCCGGCGAAGATTGTCTTTTCCGTCACACATGCTGTCAAACCTTCTTGATCTAACAGATCGGCTAGGTGACGATACCATGACATTCCTGCAGAACGAAGTCCGTTCATCGCTTTCTCAAGAATGACGAACAAAGGCTCTCCGTCTTCATCTTCCATCCCAGTCGGCAATGAAACGACCGCTGGGTGAATCACGGGAGCATGCAAGAATGCTGTACTTACACCTAAAACCCATGCTGTCTTTCCTACTCCTCCTTTCTTTGATTTCTTTCGAAAACTTGATTTCTGAGCAAGATAAGACAACACAACCTTCAACGCCTCTGATGACGCTGTAGGGCTTGAAACGCCCAACTCGGCTGCTGACGGACCTGTGGCGAAATCACGGACAACAAGTCTCGATCGAACGATGTCTCCTTTGATAGCATCATCCTTATTTACAACTACCCATCGGGTTGAGATGATTCGGATACCATGCATCTGGCAATACTCTTGCGATTCATCTTTATTCACGACCTGACCTGTCCTGTGCTTCTCTAGGGCAATGACCTGTGTGTGCATTCCCTCGAACGTGGCATCCACATCTAATGGACCTTCACCTATATCTGAAGTCGCTCTTGATGGCTTTCGGAGTACAATCCATCTACCTCCAAACCATATTCTGCACGAATCGGCCTTCGCGTCGAACTTGGACTCCTCGGTTTCCTTTGGAACCTTCCTGCTATACTCAAGTACCCCCTCTTGAACTGATGACAAGAACCTTTCAACCTCATCATCCGAACATCTTGACAAGGGGTCTTTCACCTTTTCCCACAACTCTTTACCTAGATCTGATAAGCTCGCAATGGCATTACCTTGATGATCATACATGTAGAGCTGCTTGATTGGCAATTCGGTAAACCCTTTCCAATGACGCCTCAATGGCGCGGTCTGGGTTCCGAACTCGCTGACATGGACCTTGAACTGGTCCCTTGGAATCTCATCGACTGCCCTTTCATCAACAGCATCGACGTAGTACGTCCTCTGAATACCTACCAGCTGATCCTCAGGCATCGGCAATGGCAGTGATGATGCTGCAAAGACACATTTTCGACTTCTGTGGTGAACTCTTCTCAACACAAGCTTGTCAAGGTCAACTTCCCAATGGTCATGATTTCGGTTCTTTCCTCTCCTTGGGATTTTCTGGAACAAATCAATGTCCATGGGACTCTCCCCGGGTGATTCGGGTGCTCTGTACCCTTCCGGTACTTCTGTTGGCTCATAGCCTTCACTCATCCGATCATCCTCGATAGGTTCCGGATTCTTTCCGATCTCATATGGATTCGTTGGATCCTCTTGCATTGGCGTCGGTTCGGTATCCGCTTCCTGTCCCTTTGGCGCATGGAACGGTACATCATCAAACTCTGGAAATCTCTCTCCAGTCTCTTTCTCTTCATGCTCGCGATGAAATCTATCCCACTCATCATCGATAGACTTTCTTTTCCTCTTCTCTCGTTCTGACTCTGATTCTGGAACTCTTTCTCCCGACTCTTGCTGAGATTCAGGCTTTCCTTCGGTATCCAAGCCTTCTTCCAATCCTTCAGGCACGACGGGCACAGACGACTCGTCTTCGATCGGTACTATCCGTTTGTACTCTTCTTCAAGATACTTTTTGTAACGGTTCCGACACTTCACTGAATGACCTGTTTCACTCCCGTTCGAACAAGCTGGGCATCTCGAAGTCTTATTCACTTCACCCCAATACCAAGGTGGTTCCCCTTCATGGATGGGCAAATCAACCAATTTCTGGGGTTTCGAAAGATCATTCGGTAGTCTTTCAATCCTGTCTGGCTTCACTCCACTCTTGGAATTTGGAATTTCACACAACATCCCAAGTCCAGCGACAAAACGAATAGGTGAGGCAATCTTCAAGTCTCGAACAGGCACAACCACAGTCTCATCCTGTGAACCTTCGAAGGCAACGAAGTGACCTAACGAAGATAACTTTGGGGTCAAGTAAATGCCTGGAACAAAGTGACGAGCGTTTGCTTCTCTGACCTTTTCTAAGTACCCATCAGTCGGCCTGGCAAAAACCAAACATCCAAATGGCATCACACGATTGGTGTTTGGGACTTCTCCTGAACTAGTTACACTGATGCGCATACGTTGATACGGTGTCAGCGAACTGTTGGCTTGCAGCTGAAATGCATTGTGGACATGACAAGCGTTTGCTGCGGCGTATCGAAGGCTTTCACTACCTAGCATCAACCCGTGCTGGTACAACACTGTGCGAATACATCCTAGTTGAGTCTTGAGGGTCCTAACTGCTCTCTCGGCTCCAGTTGCGTGTCTCCCTGGACGACTGGTCTCATGCCTTGAGACTACCTTCAATCGAATGAGTTCAGAAATGAGCGCAGTCAAGTCACGGCCTTCATCACTGAGAACCATCGCACCTGTGGGCGAACAATGGTTGATGGCAGCTGTCAAAACACGAATCGTCGAAGCTTGATCTACATAGATTGCAGCTGTTGCGATCATCCCGTGCGTTCGATTCCACATCACAACATACCTATACGTGCTTGGAGACTTTGGATGGGTGCATAGGTTGGCAATATCCATCTGGATCTCGTTGGTGACTTGATCTGTGCGTTTTGGCGCTCGTTTCAATCCCTTGCTCATGAGACAGACTGCACAGCTTGGATCATAAGGTGTGTGACTCTGCAAAATGTGCTTAGCTAGTCTGTTACCTCGTAGCTCGATGGGATATTCGAACTCGAACTCAGGCTCTGACTCAACGGTGCAAACGATTTCCTTTTTGCGCACGACGTCGAATGCCGGATTCGAAAAATGCGCTCTGGCTCTTATCGGCGGCTCGACTCCCCTTTTGGGAGGAACCTGGACGCTTTGGATATCATGTCTTCCTTCGCGTCCGACGCTTCGGACATCGCGTCCTACTTCGCGTCTTCCCTCTTGTCCGAAAACTTGGACAGATGCTCCTGCAGTTGCTTGCGGTACGCAATCTCTTCCTCGGACAATGGCGCTTGAAGCGCTTCTGGCGGCGTAGCGGGACTCTCCCCCACCATCACCGTCGGTTCCGATATTGCCTTTGGCGCTGGTGTCAGAACTATACTCCTCCCGCTGTCGGTGGCACTGCGGGTTGCTCGAGAGAAATTCGTCTCGCCTTTCTCAAATTCTCTCGATCTTCCTCTTCTGCCCTCCATTGCAAAAGATCTTGTTTTCCTTTCTCGAACTCTTCCTGCCGGCGACGCTGGACCTCCTTTCCATGCTCCAAGGCTTGCGCCATCCTCTCTGAACGGTACAGCACCTTCGCCTTTCGGCGTTCTTCCTCTTCTTTTGCTTGGCGATTGAGTTCCTTCTCCCATTCGATCGCTCCTGCCTGTCGCTCGGATGCTAGCTCTGAGCGAAACAGCTTCTCGCGCTCCTCGTCGGTCAGATGTGCCAGGTACTTCGGTACTCTCTTTGCGCCTGATCCTGATGCCGTGGACACTTTCTCTTCCTTGAGGGTCCCGGTACCCCTCTCGGCTGCCTTGAGAAGGTCTCTGGCTTTTTGAGCTAACACCTCGTCCGCCACCGCTTTTTGCTCTTCGGTGAGCGGTCGACTTTTCGCTTTGGGTCTCGTCGTTGGTGTCGGTGGCGTTTTTGGGCCCGGAATCGGTGGAGTTTTCGGCTCCGGAATTCCCGTCTGAGCGATCACTGCCAATATCTTCTCCGGATCGACACTTACCGGACTCGCTGGTTCCTTCGGCTTGGCGACTGCTGGACTTGCCGTCTCCTCCGGTCTGTCGCCCACTGGATCCTGCCACCCCGGGGGTGGACCGGTGGGGGTTGGGGTCCCACCGGTCTGGCCTTCGCCTTCATTGGCAGCAAGGATGGGGTTTGCCTTGGGGTCCTTCTGGCTGTTTCGTGAAGCCGTAAATTCTCTTCGGTCAAGGTCAGGACTGGAGGATCGGCTGCTTCCGATCCAGAAATGGAGGCATCCGTGACCGACAACGCGGCGTTGCTCGAAGGTCGCCACAACGCTCGGACCTGGGACGTGTACTTCACGTTCCCCGGCTCCTCGGGCTTTCTCTTCGTGTAATAAGCGGTTCCAGGCTTTATGTCCTGTCGTCGCGCCGATACTTGTCCCTGCGCATCCGCGCTTATACGCACCACTGTTTCGGATGTTATCCGCTCGTGGCCGGTTAAGCCGGACGAAATGCTCTTTGGACCTTTGGTCGGAGTCGGAGCACTCTCTGGAAGAGCTCCGTGAATCTCTTCCAGGTCTCCAACATCTGAGGGTTCCGAACCGGTCAGGCTCACCATCGTGACTCCCCTTCTGGGGCTTGACCTCGATGAACTCCTTTTTCACACGCGATCCAGACGCTTTCGGCTGCGGACGCGCCTTGGGAGCGATCCAAGCACGATGCTTGTTTTGGATCATGTACTCGCCCTTGGCTGTGACTCTGGAGGCCTGAACCTCTCTCTCTCTATCAATCGCAGCTTTACAATCCGCTCTCGTCGCGGAGCTTTTGTGTGATGCTTCAACACCTTCCGGACTGACCCCTTCGGTAGTGGGTCGTCCACCGTCACGGTCCAAGACCGTCGCAGTGATGGTCCCTTTCGAACTGCTTGCTGAAGGCCTGCAGCCTGATCCGACCGGCGCTGCTGTCTCAGCGCTCGCTGCCTGGCGCGATTTCTGATCCGCTTCTCCTCGTCCTTCTGATCTTGTCGATGAAGCCAGTTTGACCAGGCTTGCATTCGAAACTTCACTTCCTGCTCTGACGTTGCCTCCTGAGCTTTCTCCGTCTCGACAAAAGGCTTCTCGGGGATCTCAGGCTCTGGAAGATCCTTCGGAACTTCGGATTCGCGCTTCTCCATCTCCAATCCCTTTTCCTTTTCTGCTGGCTCTAAAGGCTTCTCGGTAGCTTCTGTGCTCCTCTCGGGTTCCTGTT
>CAXAMN010023183.1:6955-18445 GCA_963970005.1 Durusdinium trenchii | reverse complement strand
CTGTATGATTGGTGCTGCAAGCGTCGGCCTTCACGGACAGAGTTTTTGGGTACCTTCTCCAAGCAGGATGTGAGGTACTCTAGCGTGGAAGTGAGTAACGGTTACTTTGGTGGTCTTTGTGTTTATTTCGATGCGTGTAGGCGATTATGTCAAAAAGAGTTTGACATGCCTTTGGCTTCGCTATACCACTTCTGATTTGCTCCGCTACCATTTTTGCCTAGGCATGAGCTCTTCGACGATTACCTCTACCATTGTGTGAGGCAGTACACCCGTCATGGACATTGCGAAAGGACTGCGCAGCTTTGCGCCAAGAACAACTGGGATTTCTATCGCTCAGCCAGGGCTGGAGAGGCCAGGGCCCTTATATAAAGTTTTTGCTACTTTGGAGATTTGAACACAGCGCCCATGCATCGTTGAGCTCACAAACCCATCCATGGTCGAAACCTACGCACTCTTATTTATTCCATTCTTTTATATTCAACGTTTTGCCATTACTATCATGTCTTTACGCGTGAAAATGCACATTGCGTTCACAACTTGTCCGCGCGCCATTTCAACTTCTTCTCCAGGCTGCCAGCTCCGGGGCCCGACCCGTTGCCGCTCCACTTCGGGATGCAGTGCACACCGCGGTCAAGAAGGAGAATGGCTCTGTAGTTTTCCAAAAAGATTGAATCAGTACAGGTGGAGTTTGACATGCAACTCGATACTCTGTCAAAAGAAAATTAAATGGGGAGGTGAAACCAACACAATGTTTCTTGTCAGACTTATTGGTCCACTCTGTTGGCTGTGCCCACGCGCAGGAGGAGACCAGTCCAACGAAATATGACGATGAGGCGCCCGTTGTTTCCAAGACGGCAATCCCCTTCCTTCCGGGATTTCGTGATGCTGAAGCTAAGATTTTGGGTGATCTACCCATCCCTGCAAAACAGGTCCCTTGACTTAGAGAGTTCACCATCACCACAACGCACAATCTAAACGGGTAGGTTCTCAAGAATCTTGTGACATGTGAGCTTGGACTGGCCCCCTCCTCAAGCCAGTCTCTGTCAGGCAGGCAGCGGTAAGACAAAGGCCATCAAGAGGCACCTCAAGAAGCTTTCGGGCACAGTGTGGCAGACCTACGACTTGAAGAAGCTTGGTATTCCTCGTGAAGCCTATCCATGCGAGGGCAGCAAGGGAAAACATGGCTACACGGTGTGTGGCCCCACTGGAGCAGTGACTTGCCACCCACTTTGATTTCCCCCCTCAGCGCAAGTCTGTTTAGAGGTTTGGTGTTCACGCGCAGATCAAGTTAACATGCAGTTATCCATGTCAGCCCCAATTACCAATATTCTGATCCAAGGCGATTGAGGTTCTCTTGAACAAGAAGGCTTACATCGTCAAACGGGTTGGATCGAAAGCGCCAATTGACCATAAAACTTCTTTTGGCCAAATCACTTGGTCAAAATTTGATGGCCCCCAAGAGGCTTGGAACATTGCAAAGACAAGGGCCTTCTTCTAAGGTTGCCAAAGGCAAGGTTCTCATTTACATAGTTGCCAGGTAGCTATGTTTGGGGTTGCATGGAGTCTGTCGTCCTTAGAGAATGGACGGTGGGTTTTTCCATGCCTATCTAGGGCAGATGACGCAATGTCTGCTGATTTGTAGCGAAGGAAAAAGATGAAAACACTAAGACATAAGATATTATCGGGGAAGCACCGCGTCATGTCCCTGCAATCCATGCTCGCTTTCACAGGCGATGGGGGCTTGCGGCGTGCTTCTCGCGGCAGTTCATCGTCCAAGGCGCCGGGGCAAAGAAGGCAATGTTGGTGAATTGTGTAGCCACTCTTCCTTAGATGAAGGGGCGGTGAGAAAAAGGGCACGGCCAAGACACGTGTTTGAGATTTTACTTTTGGGTGTAATTATACAGTGAATCAGCCAATCGCAAGCCGCAGGAGTGGCTGAATTTCGACAAGGACTGAAAACCGTGGACATCTTGCGAACAGAGGGTTGGAAGGGAGAGAGCATTGAAGGTGTCAAAATGAACAAGGCAATGTCTCTGTGGCCAAAACATGTGTATCTCTTCGGCGATGTTGAAATGAAAGGGTCAACGCAGGGGGTGGGCTCAAGTGAGAGTGAGAACACTTGGTCCTGTGTTTTGAAGGCATCGGTCTTGCAATGGTCGCCAAAAAGGAAGCGATGCCTTTCCGTGTCCCTTCAGCGAAGAAGAAAGCGGTTCACGACAAGCCAAAGCGAAGGTCTCACAAGGATGTGAAGCGATCGCTCGTCCTGCAAGGGTTGAAACATTTGAAGGCGCCTGCAGCCATTTGCCTTACTTTCAACAAAGTGTTGACCTTCAACAAGAGTGTTTTCCATTCCAAGTGCCTTACCCAACCTTGAGTTTCCACAGTTTTGTCCAAGGTATTGGCAATGCTGGCAAGCCTCGTCTTTGGCTGCCCAGGCTTAGACTGGTCACCAATAGATCACCTCGAAACGTTTGCGGGCACCCAGGCAGTGACCATTGGAGAGCAGCAGGCTAGCGGCCTGATTACCCACATTTTCAGTAGCGTGTTCTGCGTTAAACGGAGCATTTCAACCTTGAAGTGGTGTTCGTTCATGTTGAGAGGTGCAGGTATGGTTTTTGCTGTGAGCCTGATTAGTCTGACACCTTTTATGGGTTCGGTCCTTTTTCAATATAGGGGTCTATTGAAACCCTGGGTGGGCTAGAAACAAAAGTAGGGCAAAAACACCAACTAACTATGGGAGCATTGCACCCACAAGGTGGTTTTGCTTAATGTACCGCCCTTCTTGAACAGTCCAGCAAAGCTGTAGTACTTTAAAGACTTGCTCAGTTGGCAGGCAGGGCGAAAAGCAGTACCTTTTGAGATCAACATGGATCCTTCAACCATGGACATCTTAACGGACGCAGGGTTTGCCAACGCAGTCTACTACACCTTGCGCACGCGGGTTGGAGGTGCTAGCCTTCACGCGCCCGTATGCTCTACGTGGGTGTTCATGACTCTTTGCATTTGCATTCTTACAGTAAGCAGTTGAAGCTGCCACAATGAAAACTGTATTGGTTAGATATATGAGCAAGTACATCTGTTTGGTTATATATGTAGTCTTTTTGGGGACACGCAAAGGGACCTGTAGCATAGTTGGACCTTTTTTGCTTTGTTTTGAGAGAGTGTGTGTGTTGCACGCTCTCTCTCTCTTTTTCTCTCAGGAGCCGTGGGAGCACTCTTCGGTCCAAATCCCAACCTCTTGGGAGACCCGACAGCCTAAAGGTGCAAGAAGGCAATGTGATGACCGCACGAGTCATGGTACTTTGTGTGTTGGCAGCAGCCACCGCTTCCTGGTGGGTGGTGGAACAACCAAGTAGCTCCATTATGGAATATCACCCAACGTTCCAGAAAACACTCGCGCTGCTCAGAGGGGTGCGCAAACTTTCAATCTGCATGGCCAACTATGGAGGTGAAAGCAGAAAGGGGACATACCTTTACTCTAGTATCTTTGCTTGTAATGAAAAGCCCTTTCCCTTTTTCCTCTTTGCAAACTATGGTTGGTTGAATCCCATGGGTTGCAAAAGCTTCTCATTCCAATCCCAATCCTTTTGAAAGAAAACATTCGCCCCCGAAACGGAGCCCTGGTGTTTGGTATGCCGCACTGCTGAGGTCACCGTTGCATCGACAGTTTGTTGGACGAGCGCAGTTCGCCGCAACTTCAGGAGGGGTCGGCCCCAGAGATGACAATTAAATACCGAGACGGGGCTGGCAAATGGCGATGCAAAGGGGGGAAAGACCTCAAAAAGTCCCAGCACTATCCGCTCAAGTTGCCTGAAGCAAACTTAATCTAGATGGGAGGTTGATGATACAGTTTCCAAACATTTCTTTGAACCTTGCAGAATTCGTCTCTCTCTCTCTGTATCTATCTATCTATCTATTTATCTATCTGTCTATCTATCTATCTATATTTATAGACACTTAAGGGTTGGTTGTAGGGGCAGCCCTCAAGCGACCCGCCAGCCCAACGTCAGCCATCTCAGGTTTGGCAAGGCTTTGGCCAAGATTCGATCCAAGCACCGCCGGCAAGTCCGCAAAGCAGCGCGGCAATTCCTGAAAGAAGCTGTCGCGACAGAGAACTCTTTAGACACCAGAGTCAAGATTAATGGCCATTGGCTGAAACATGCCAACCTCACGCCTGTCTTGCAATTCCTAAGCTCTGTGCAGTAAGAGCTGTGTGTTTCTTCGAGGGGAACTTTTGTGCAGCCGTGGAATGTGAGAATCCTCATTTTCCAAATTCATGCTGATTGGCGCTTTAGCCATACGTGAACAAAGCTTGGGGAAACGCCGACTCTAAAACAGGTGGCCAGCAGTTGATTCCTTTCGTCCCAACAAAACCAACAAGACAGCTCTTCCTGGAGCCTTTCCCAGCTACGTGCAACAGGTGCCCTTGAATTGAGACCTCCAGCCACCACCCCCCCTCTTGGCAGCAAATCCTTCAAACGCCAATGGTCCTCCTATCTCCAGGAGCTCTACCCAATGCGGCTGCCAGCTTTGAAGAGAGGCGCGGTAGCGCAACAGCTGGTCCTCCAAAGTTTTTTTTCAACAGCTTTTGGACCCAGATTCACTGGCGATTTGTAGAGAATGCTGTGGCGACTTGTAGAGAAAAGTAGCGACCTGTAGATCCACGTGTCTCCTGTATTTGCAATACGGTACCGGCTATAGAAAACAATAGAACATGAAGTGCGCTCACAAAATCTCACGAGAATTCAAATGCCGCTTGCGCGAGAAAGAACGTGTCTCTTGTAGGCTCATCAGCTCTTCAATGTTTGTGGGCTCTGCATTCAATTCATCTGCGTGCACACAATACAGCTCCATGCAAACCTGATCGTTCCATGTGCATGGTTCTTTCACCACCCTGTCCCGTGACCTGCGATCTGTCCTATAGCCATGGCAAAACAAGCGCAGGCCCATCCACCTGTCAGGTCGAGAGTGCACGGCAAGTCTTCGCCCCGCCAAGAGGATAACACTGCTCCCAAAAAGACCAAGGGGGACAAGCCCAGTGCGAAGAAGGTGAAGCAAGAGAAGCTGAAGAACTCTTCAAAGAAGATGGTGAAGGATACAAAAGATATCAAAAAGGAGAAGAATGACAAACGTGAAAAGACACCGAAAGCAGAAAAAGAAGAGAAGGCGGCAAACAAGAAAGAGAAGAAGGAGAAGGGTGTTCCCAAGAAGAAAGCAGAGGCAGAGGAGAAGGGGGGCAGGACTTCCAGCGCAGGCTCACGACCTTCTGCCTTGAGGAAGCCTGCGGCCAAACCAAAAACGTCCAAAGAAGATGAGAGGAAGGGTGGCAATGCTGTTTCCATCAAGGGCATGGAAGCTTTGAAGAAGAAGATGGAAGAGCGCTGGAAGGAGGAAGAGCATGAAGAGGATGAGTCAAGTGACTCCGACTCGATTGCCGCTGACCTCAACAAGGTGCTCAATCTTCGAGTGCCGCGATCCTATGATTCGGAGGACGAGGATGATGGAGATGATGGAGATGATGGAGAAAGCAGTTCCTGCGAAGAGGAATCAGTTGAAGATGAGAACTCTGACGCTGAATCAGAGGGTTCAGGTGCGTCAAATGAGGATGCGGAGGAGGACTTGGAGGAGGATGAAGATGAGAAGGAAGAGACTGACGAGAAGGGCGACAAGAACATGGCCTTAGTTCCAGTCAAAAGAAATTCTGTCACCAACAAACGTGACTGGGACACGTTTTGCCGGCGCATCCAGGACCGAAAGAACTTCCCTTGTGAGTTGGCAGGTTACCTTGCCAAGAGCAAGGTAGATCTTTTCAATGCTTGGTTGGACGGCAACAAGCAGTGGGATCAGTGCCGCCTCATCGTCACCCGGACCCATTCCAACGAGAACCAGTCACTCTCAGGATGGGTTGCGAAGCCCGGGAGAGAGATTGTGAAGGAATTCGGTGAGGATAAGGGCCGGACAGTGATGAAGAAACGGGAGCAGCAGGGACTTTGCTATGACAATGATGATTTCCCTGGCGATGAGATGGAGAGGTTTTACTATATGAAAAAACCAAAGGAGCTGACGAGGAAACAATGTGTCTCAGATCAATCGCAGATCCAGGCAAAGAATGAGTTGGATGAGCAAATGCTCCAAGCCCTGACTGATGAGAATGATGGTGTCATGCGGCAAGGCGCACTCCCTGATGCCCAAGCATCGTCGGCCGCTGGCCAAAAGCTTCTGTTTGAGGGCTTGGCAGAGGCAGTGGCAGCTGTCCCTAAGAAGAAGAAAGAAAAGAAGGAAGAGTCCTCTGAACCTGCGCTGCCTAAGACCAATCCCCAGAAGGCAGAAGACCTCATGGTGGAGATCCTTGCTGAGTCTGTAGCGGCCAGGCGAAAGAGCATGGGGCTTGGCGCTGTCAATTACGCTGGCGAATTGTCAGCTCAGCTTTTGGCCCACGCCGAGAAGCTTGAAAAGCACTACAAAACATTGCAGCAAGCAGTGTCAACCCGTGTTGACGACGATGGCTTCTACGCGAAAGCTTTCAAGAAAGTCGAGGAGTTGCGGCACTGGTACAAAACTGCTGAGGCCTGGTTTCCAAAACAGGTTGACTTGAATGCATTTCAGATTCAGTTCTCATATATGGGTAGCTTAATTGCCTATATAAATTAGCTTTGTTGTCTCCTCACTCACTGACCACCCTTCACTCTTGTCAGGCTGCTGCGGATTCCATTCTCAGTGGCTTGAAGCGAGCCAACAATAAGAAGAAAAGGGACAAGAGCGATGGCAAAGACAAGGAAAACAAGGAGAAGAGCAAGTCAAGGAAGACGAGAGACAAGTGAGGGCTGAGAGCCGTGAAACACGTTTTGGGGTAGTTCGGGATGCAACTGCATCTGAATTTTGAGGGGATTGCCACTGAATGGCCAGCTAGACTGGACCAACCCGTTCTTTGTGTCTCAAACGCCAAACCTTTTTTTGAAAGTACGCCCACTTGTTTTGACGCGCATTTGTCACACGGGTTGCAAAGACCTGGCCTTGGCAATGGGATCCTTTGCCAGCAACACCGTCGATGTCCTGAGATGAAAAAACGGCGCACAGTGCAATCTCAGCCTCTTCGCTTTCATGTGGAGTGAGTCTCTAACATGTTGCGTTCAGCGAAACAAGTGCATCATGAAACCTCAAACTCGTGCTTGCCAGCTTCTCTCATGTACATTGCAAGTTGTCAGAGCAAGCTTTCGAAAGCAGTTTAAAATAATGTGTTCTTTAAAAACGTTGTTTGACATCGACGTCCGCCGAGCCAGGCGCTTCGCTTCTGGCAGTGGAAGAGAGGTCCGGTCCCGATACCTTTGAAACCTTTCAACTACATGTTTATCAATCTTTGCATTCTTCCTTTCCACTACATTTATCCGTGCGTGCAATCGTTCAATTCCATTTGCGGTAGGAAGGCTTTGCAATTCAATCTGCTCTCATCTTTGTCAACTGCAGGGTTCAGCTCACGCTGTTTTTATTGAAGCTTGCTTGGTGGGATCCCAACTTATCCATTGCGCGTTGCTAGTTGAATGTGGAGAGCTGCCCGTAGGTGCTTGAAGCGGCGGAAAATAGACGATATGAAGCACAGCCACGTTGTGGACTCACTTCTGCAGCTTGTGGGGCGGGGCCGTATTGATATCACTTGCGCTACTGATGTTGCTAGAGCAATCCTCAAGGATGGGGTGGAGAATGAGAGTGTAGAGAAGATGGCTTCACTGGGAGCTTTTGGACGTGCCCAGTCGAACTGCGAGAGAGATTTGCATAGATGGCTATCTTCAGTTTTTGGATTGCGTCTTCAACCATACACTGTCTACGTGGATCTTAAGGCTCATTTTTGTTTCCTGATGTATGGGTAGGCTTTGGACGCTTTGTTGCAAAGTCTCAAGTGTGCCATAACTTTTCCTCCGCTCACAGGTGAATGGCTTGAAGGATGCCAGGACGGCGCTATCAGTTCTTCTCCCACATGAAGTCCTCCACGCGTTGGCTACGTGCAACGCTGCCGGCTCAATCTTTCAATCCATCATGTTTGGGGATCTGAGCCCTAGTGACGTCGAAGCTTTCTGGACACACTGCAGAACTCTGGACCCATGGAAGAACCACCCGGTTCTGTCTGACCCTTCTCAGACCTTGTCACAATTGGTTGGGGTGCAGCTCCACGCAGATGGGGCTGAGATGTTCAGGGATGACGAGTGCTGTTGCTATTCGTGGTCGAGCATTTTTGGTGGTACTGGACTTGTGACTGATGTGATGTTGTTTCGCTTTCCAATCACCCTCATACAAGACCGACATATGCAACAACCTGAAGACTCTTGCTTCATTTGGTTTTGTTTCAGTTTTGCAGTTGTTGTTGAGGGGTTTGGTGTCATGGTAGTTGTGTGGATGGACGGCGTTCTTGTCTTCTACCGCGCGAGCTTTAAGGTGAAGCGCCGGGTGAACAAAGTCCTGGCCGACGTCGTGGCATGGAGCCTCAAATGTGCTGCCAAAGGAGTTGCTCCAGCCAAGGGTTTCTACAACGAAACTTTTCCGTCAAACGCCTGGAGGGCTAAACTGGCTGGTGAGCCCATTGGAAATGGATTTCGGACTTTTGGCTTTGCGTGATAGTGAGAAGGGTTCTGTTCTTTTTCCATGTGGAGGCTAGTGGATGTTGATGCCACTTCTGTTGCAAACCCATGCAAGCCGTCCTGAGGGCTACATACTTCTCATGGAAATGTGACCTGAAAGCCCGGCACGAAGTTCACAACTTTGCAAGGTGGTACCAGGCCACAAAGCTTCCTGGAGCCAGTTGAGAACATTGTTAGTGGCAGTGTTTGGGGCAGAAACCCTTGACCTTTGAGCGATGACGCATGTTGATTGCCAACCAAAGGTTATGTGATTTATGTTTTGCTGAGAAGCCATCCAAGAGGGGGAACCCTCATATGAATTATAAGAACATGAACGCCAGTGCGCCCTACGCCCTGGCAACCATGGACCATTGCACATATATGCATACGCAGGTGGTCTCTGAGTGGGCCGTCGTCGAAGGATGGACGCTACACACCTGTGTGTTTGACGTGATGCACAACCTCTTCCTTGGGACTGGGCGCGACTTTGTGCCAGGTTGTCTCAGGGTTCTCCTGGAAAGGGGATGTTTCGATTGGTACGGGGTGGCGCGAGACAGCAATGAGATGTTTGCTAACATCACGATGGAGATCCGCCAGACCTACCGAGATCACAAGTTTCTGTGCTAGTTTACTTTTTGTTTTAGGTGTGTGCGTGAACAGTTTCTGCCCATAGTTTTTCAGTTTTGATAGTTCCATGGTGGAAGGTTGTACTACGCGGGCCCACCAATTGTGAGAAAGCATTGCTACCCGGCTGACGCTAAACAGTATGTTGAGCTGAGCTCTCGCTTTAAAGCCTCGGACACGAAGGGTTTGCTGTGGTGGACAGCTTTGCGAACTGCAAAGGCTTCTGAGGAATACCCCCTCGAAGCTTTGTTGCACCAAGTTCATGAAACACGTTTTAAAAGGTTTTCGGGACCTTCCGCCCAAACCCGGCCATCCCAGGTTCCTCACTCTTTCGCCCTTCGTGTCAGGACGAAACTTTGCGAATGATAGCTTATAGCTCATGGACTCTGAACCGCTCGATGGAGATCTTCGATTCCGGCGGCGTCTTGCTGACCAGTCGCAATGCATCTGAAGCCAGTGAGATGTTGCTCGGGCACCTGAAGTCATTGCAGCTTCTCACAGAGAACCATGGGGTTCCAGGTGCGCTTCTCTTTAAAATGAGACCCAAATGTCACTATTTGTGGCACACAGCCACACAAACTCGAATGTGGAAGATAAACCCATTTGTTTTCCACTGCTTCGCGGAAGAGTCATGGCTTGGTAGAGTGAAGCGGGTGGCTGTTCAATGCCATGGGTCCACTATGGTTCACCGCGTTTTGCAGCGGTATTTGATTTGCTTGGGGCTCTTTCTGGAATCCGATCGCCGAAGGCGCCAGGAGTTGGGAGGAAAAGGGTAGGGTTTCACAACCTCGCTCTAAGCGCATCGTGTAACAGGTTCTGAAAACCAATGGAAAGAAGTGGTCAGGTTTTCACATCTGTATTTGATTAAACTTTCTAGCTATTCAGTGGCCCTCGTCCTCATGAGCCTCATGCGGGGGTTTGGGTGCTTGCGAGTCACTCTTCGCAAGCGCGTGTGCAACACGCCCGACAGCCAGACGCAGCCACAGAGCAGCCGGCATGAAAAAGCTCATGGATTGTGAAGATGCTGTGCGTGTTCCTTTTTCAATATGTGTATATATATATAGAGATAAAATAGGTCCATATTGATGCAGTATACGCGAAAGATGACATTGTAAGGTTCTTGTCACGTGCATGGTTCCGTTTCCGTTCCACGAAGAGGAACTGAAAAACCAACAGGGCGCCAAACGCTCAAACCCCGTCGTGCCAACAAACCTTGTCCCCTGTGAGGTGTGAAAAAAATAGCCGGTAACTAGTAACGACTGCAGAAGTTTTTTCTGTTACGTTTGAACTGCAAAAGAGACATGTAGCAAATAAATCTACGTTGCGACGGCTGCGACCGATCATGGTGTGTTACAAAGTTACAACTATTGCTGGAGGCCTTGCGCCCTACATGGTGTGAACATCAGTGATGCCTCTAGATCTTGAGCATTGCGCTCTGGCAGCGGAGCTTCACAAGCAAAGCGCAAAAAATATTTAGTGCTGAAAAAAACAATGCACGACAGGTGGCCCGAACATTCTCGTCACGTGCTCTATACACCCACAAAAGAAATCTCTGACATATGGTGGGTCCTTCAGGGCTTCAGCCTTTGTAGTCTCCAAAAAGTAACATGACGCGTGCAGCATGTTCGCCGTTGCCTCATGAGACACTTTCGCCGTTGCCTCATGGGACACGTTCGCTGGCTTCGTGGGCAGTACATATGGACAGACAGCACAAGGACAACACTATACACACAGAAACTCTAGTGTTGTATAATATCGCGAGTAAAGCCTCGCAAGGGGCAGATCAAAGGAAACAGTGGTGGCCGATGCGTGTAGCATATTCGCCGTTGCCTCGTGAGACACATTCGCCGTTGTCGTGTGCAGTACACAGACAGACAGTGCATGGACAACAACCCTGCCCACAGAAACTCCACTGTTGTACAATATCGCGAGTAAAGCCTCGCAGGGCAGATCACAGGAAACAGTAGTGCAGGTCGATGCGTGTAGCATGTTCGCCGTTGCCTCATGAGACACATTCGCCGTTGCCTCATGGGACATGGTCGCCGATGTCGTAGGAGTGTCACAGAATGACATATAACACTGATGCTGGGCACAAAGTGATATACAAACGACATGTTCGCCGGCGCCCACATGTCGTCTGTACCAAACCACTTGCCAACAACAACGTTGGATCCTCATGGTGATCCGCCGAACTTTGGGCCGATCCGCCGAACTTTGGCCAATCTGCCGAACTTTGGGCCGATCCGCCGAACTTTGG
>CAXAMN010023182.1:0-18446 GCA_963970005.1 Durusdinium trenchii | reverse complement strand
TCTACCATACAGGGACGAACTACAATTTGGAGCTGCGGTCGTTGCAGGAGCACAGTGCGGAATGCCTCTGGCAGGGGTTGCTGCGTGTGGAGGTTGAGCAACTCCAGTTCACAGCCGAAGACATCTAAATCAGAGACTGTCGGCAGAAAGCAGAGAATGTCATCTTCAAGCTCTGCTACATCCTCATAGTGGGAGAGGTCTGCCTGCATTGCATATACCGTACCTGCTATGGTAACCAACTCGAGGTTGATCTCATAGCGGTCTTGGTGAGTCGGCATTGTTGCGTAGGCGGTAGCTCGAGCGTGCTTGCTAAGTTTGCTTGAGCCAAATTACAGAGACACCGAAGATATAATCATTGCGAACCCTATTATGACAATTAGGCTACAAGTAGGAGGGTGGCTAAGGCCACCCACCTCCTGGAGAGGATCGAGCGACACGGAGACGGTTGCTGAGCGGGATGACTCCTACTGCCGACTACCTTACTGCCACCAACCATAGGACCACCCATAGGGCGAGGGCGATGGGGAGGGCCTACTGTGCCAGGAAGACCACGCTGCCGACGAGGAGCTTCCCGATCCTGGCGGGGGGACAGTTCGGCGAGCTTTATTACTTGGGTCAGGGGCTTCTTGAATGTAGCCCATGTGGTCTCGAAGCGCCTGCTTGTGGTCCGCGAGTTGAAATCTAAAGTTGGGGTTCCCAGTGAGCCATGCACAGAGCTGATCCCATCGTTCTTCGGTATAGAGATGTGTGCCATATTGGTTGTATGGGCGATCTGCCATCTTCGGAGTGAAGGGATATCCATTGTGGTAGTAGTCGCTGAGAACACCCCCAGGGACTTTGGTCAGCATCAGGCGGGGAGACAGCAGGTGCCATCCTGTGCGGGCCATGGCAACACGTAGCCCGGAGGTCAGCCACTGAGCCACGACAGCACTTTCTGCTTCGTTGCTCCCTTCCTCAAAATTGCCGAGCGCCGTTGTTAATCGGGTATAACCTATGCCGAACCGTCCATATCCCTTGGCAAAGGTATAGTTGGGTTCAGCCGTCGTGTCCTCGTCCTCCGTGGCCTCTTCAGTGCCAACTTCTGGTGGTTCAGCAAGCTCCACTGGCACGGGGAGAGCAAGCTTAGGCGACCGTTCAGCTGACCCAGTAGCGTCAGAGGCAGAGTCGTCTTCTGTAGGCAGGTCTGCATTGGGGTGTTTGGCAGTTGTCAGGTCTCGCCACAAGGGGACTTCGATGCGCAGCCTCAGCTGCAGAAGGGAGGGAAACGAGAACGCTTGTCCCAAAGACGGGTCAAGGGCACCACTAAAGTAGGCTCTTTCTGCCCAGGACGTATCCGGCATTCGGGGGTACCGGTCATAAACAATGTCTTTAGTGTGCACTCCCACCACGAGCAATGGGTTGTCCTCAGCATCCTCTTCTTTTGGCCGGTACCCATAACCCCCTTTCACTTCCGCAGGCGTGAAGCCCTGTCGCTCCATGGCTACAACCAGGTCAGGCAGGATTTGTACTGGCAGGTAGACAAAGAGGTCATTGGTGGGGAGTGTCTGTTCCCCATGCTCCATTCCCCTAACAAAGGACATGATGACAGTGCGCATAAAGGTAAGGGCATCGACATCTTTTTCCTTTGTCGTCTGTGATTTTCCTTCCTCTACTTGTGCTGTTCCTGGACCCTGGTGTCTGTGTTGATTATCAAAGGAACAGCACCTCGCAATGAAAGCGAGGAGGCCGTATTGCCAGAATCGGGGGTTTGCATAGAGGGCGAGCTGTTTGTGAGTGATGAAGGGACATGCTGGATGCCCACTCTTCACAAAAGCAAAAAGGTTGGATAGGGGAGCAGCAAAGGCTTCACTTATACGGAGAAGATCCCCTATACAGGCCTGGTTGATTTCATCCGGAATGTTAACAAAGGAGGAGCCTCGCAGTGCTTGTTCTGTAACCCTCCTCCAGAGAAATGTACGGACGAGGCGATTAATTTGCTTGCTGGAGATAGCAAGCCTCGCCATCGGCCATTCCCTAGGAAGGTCACTATAGGTCTGTAATGCGGGGAGCGGCACCCTTTGCCTGGCAGTTTCGCTGGCCGTTCGAGCCGCATTTTGATAGTCGTTTAGGGCCTGCATGGCTCTCTGCTCGGATTCCAATTGGACATCAGTGTCGGCCGTGCCTCCACGCTCTACTCTTGATCACAGGCAATGTCTATTTCAGTCATCGCATGTGGGCGCTCTTGCACCGATCCAGGGCGGTCAGGTGGTGTCGTAGGATTCCTGCAAGCAGGAGCTACCGGATTTTGAGTATTCTGACTGGCCAAGTCTGCCAGTGTGGCCGGTGGTTGCTCATGTTCAGGAATGCTGCCGAGTGGTTGCCTGGATGGTGGAGCAAGTGATTTCCGTAACTTCTTGGACTGAGCTCGCCCGGCACTGGCCTTGGACCCCGGTCTTCGTTTGATTGGGGACTCAGATGATTGTGATGTGGGGCTGCTACTTGGGGGGTCCACATCTTGTGGAGGTAGCACGCTCCCTGCATCATCTTCTGCCTCCAACATTTCATCTCGCGCGGGACATGCATCAGGAAAGGCCGGACGATTGCTAAGGCAATCACCCTCATCTTCTGCAGAGGAGGTGCTAGCACTAGCATCATCTGCCATGTGCGCATCATCTTCCTCCGGGTGCTCTGTGCTCGGGATAGTGGGCGACTCGGAGGAGGAACTGTGGATTGAGACTGCTTCATTTGCGTCTTCTTCAGCCATTGCCGCATCTGTCACCGCAAGGGAGGTCGGCGATTCTCCCTCTTGCACTTCTTGTTCCTCTTTGTCTGGGTCACGGTCCGAGATAGAGAGGACTTCAGGTGTCAGGTTTGGCCGAGGCCAGTAACAGCCATGCTCTAAAAGGCCTGGTTTCGGTGGAAGGACAAGGTCAGATTCAGGGGCATCAAGGACTGGCTGCACTCTCCACGCGTCATAGAAGTACACCCGGTGCAGTGCTTCAAAGGTATGATCCTGCGCACTGCGCTGTTCACGTGCGCTTGGTGTTGGTTGATAGCGTAGGGAGCTTCCCACGCTACATCGTTGCCCTGGGCCAGAGCTGTTGTGGAGAAGCCTCCAACGTCCTGGCTGTTGCCCATCCGTGATGACTAGCCACTCTGGCTCGAGCGAAGCACCAGCTGCGTAACCATAAACAAGGTTATGCAAGACCGCACCACCAGGCAGGTAGGGCCCTTCTACAAGGCTGGTAATTTCCGCTTTGGTCAAATGCGTAATCGTGGCTAAGACGAGGCGTAAGCGCCTCACCTTACCGTGATGGTGTTCTGCGAGACAGACCGGCAGAGGGCCGAGCCACATTGGATGGGGCAGAAGCGCATGCTGGAAGAATGTCGTGGCTTGCGCAACCTGAGTGGCTCGAAGGTCCAAGGAGCCGAAGATGTTAGGCTCTTTGTTGCTGTCATAGGTATATATTGTTTGGACACCATGCAGGAGGGCGGCTAAGACTTGCAGGGCCCCAGGCATTCCTTGCATGTTCAATGGGCATGCTAAGATGGTAAGGTCAGTGGCTCGGCTGTATGCCACATTCGCTCGTGTGAAGCACTCCTGGTCGTAATCTAGGTGACGTCCTTCACCACTGTGACACTCCGTGAATGACGATGCCCTGCTTGGCCGTGGCGCCTGCCACCTTGACTGCAGTCTCTGCATTCGCCTTCTTACCGGCAATGGAGAAATAATCAACAGCAAAGCTGGCTGCTTGGGGGCAGTATTGCATTGTATTGCCGGAGGTCAGCAGCTGGAAGAGGGCATGCAAGCTCTGCAAAAGGACTACCGTGCATTCTAGTTGATACGGAATGGGCACTTGGCCCGGAATACCCAGCACTGTGGGTTTGTGCTCTGCAGCCAAGCTGGCCATTTGCAAAAGGTGGTCGGCAGTGACCGTATCTCCTGCTTCCGCAATGGCCAACACTCGGAGCTTAGTTGCTCTAGGTTCTAGCACGCATAGGCTAGGTGGGAAAGCCCATGGCGCTGGGCACGCTAGTCCGGTTTCGGTTGGCGTGGGCAGCGGCACGAAATCTTCCGGGAACGGTACTAAGGCAACATCCCAGTGCCGAGGGCTGCTCAGCCGACGAAGTTTCTCACTTGGCGATTCGTCCCCTTTTCGTTTTCGAGATGGAGACACAAAGGCCAGCAAAAGCGCCAAGACTGAGTAGCGCGCGCCGTGCTCCTCCAGAACGATTCGATAGGCCTTCCCAGCCTGCGAGCCCATATGCACTGTACTTGAGGGACTGCTGGCTAGTTGTTCGAAATTACAACTTTGGAAGTGCGCCGGGCAAAAGATAGCCGTTTGCGACCCCGAAGGAAAAGCGATGCGATATTCATGCATGCCCTGCAATCTGGTGGCTGTGGGTGTGACATCCACGACTAGGCCAAACTTTCGCACAGTGGGAAAGGTCAATTGTCGATGGCCCGGGAGGGAAGAAAGGGCCATGCACCAGGGAGGCAGGAAAGGACCATTTGGACAGCCGACTACTCCACAGTTCTTGTCTTGTGGTGGCTTCATCGACAAAGGTGCGCTGCGGAAGAAAGAGGGCTAGAATGACAAAGACTTCTCGGAACGGGATCGGCGCCAGTAGGTCTCGAGCCATCTCCGTCAGCCATTGAGCACATGCACTTTGAGTACCTTTGCCAACGCGAAAGTTTTTGAGCAGCAACGCCTGTGCTTCTTCCATGGAGGCGATTGGCTGTCCTGCCACACAGCTTTGTAGTAGCACCAGCAATTCCTGGTCAGGACGGTGGAGATTGGACACCAACAAGCTGATAGCTCCTTCCCAATCATCACTTGTCATGGCCGTTTCAAATCGAATCCAGGAGGCTAGGCGCATCGGAGCGGCAATTCGATCGCGGCGAGGAATGACATCCGGGTGCGTGAGCTTCAGTGTGGTGAGACTAACTTTGCCCGTAGGGAGTTGGCACTGGAGCCAGTGCCAATAACAGTGCTTGTGCTTACCCATCCATCTTGCAGAGTCTGTTACATACGTGATGTGCAAGGATCGTTGCAACATGTCGAGCTCGTTCTCTGTCGGCTTCCAGTCACACAGACAATCCTCAGCAGCATGGACAAGATAGTAGTTGTGCCTTTCAGGTTCTGCAGTGGCTACGAGTGCTGCTAAGACACTCTTCGGCATCGCAATGGCGCCTAGGCGCGCTGTGATCTGACTGGCTGGCCAGAGGCAACGAATTGCTAAGGCAATCACTGCTCCAGTGTAGCTGCCTGCACTAAAACCATTTACTGTAAAATGGGGGGGATCTGCTTGTTCAGCCGGCCGCAGACACCCAAGCACTGGCAAGTAGGCAAGCAGTCGCAGTGGCTGGAGCGAAAGAAGCTTCCACCAAAGACCACTGAGAAAGGCTTGGTGCGGCAGCCGTCGATGAGCAGGAAGCAGCCTAGCTGCTTGCAGCACATGCTGTGTTCGTTGGTACAGAAGGGCTGCCTTACCATACCCTAGAGCTTCCCATTTCTGGCACGGATTCTGTGTGAGCGCAAAGAGGGTGGCGACTTCACGCACTCCGGTCGACCAGCCATAGGCAACCCCCCATTCCTGTTCATCAAGGACATCTGTGGGGGAGAGTGACGGCCCATAGACTTGACTTTCTCCTACCGGCGGACACGTGCAATGGAAGTGCGGGGGGACCTCCCCTTCAAGGGCTCCGCCCCCCAGGCCCACAGTTGATTTGAAATACTGACGGCAGTGGTGGGGATGTGCCGCCAACCCAGTACCCATTGAGTTGGGCAATCATCCATAGGACAGTGGCCCAGAGTATTTCACCCTGCTGACGTTGGTAGATAGCTTCAAACACCTGTGGTGCAATACCTTCCAGGGGCATAACCGCGCCTTGGAGCTGGCAGAGCAAGTCGCTATTGACTTGAAGGAATTGCTCTTTTTCTCCGGGGACAAGACACTGGGGGTGAGCTAATGCAACCTGCAATTCCTCATGCGGACATGCTTCAATGTCTTTGTGGACTGCAACTACCCCTCGTAGTTTGGCGACTTGACTCCACGGCACAAAGAGGGGAGGAGACAGCTGTTGCGGACAGGGAGTGCATGGACGAGGGTCAGGTGCCTGACTCCCCTGCGTCGAGTCGCTTTCGATTGCTTGAGCAAGTCGATCCGCTCTCTTGGCAGAAGTATCAGACGAGGGCGTGGACGCTGACTCCACGTCTGCATCACCGACCTCTGCCGGAAGACAGCTAAGGCTGTCCCCCTGCAGACTCGTCACAACATAAGTGGACGGTATACAGTAGATGAAGACCCACAATAGTCATTATCATTCATTATCTAAATTCATCAGTGGCTTTATTATGCTGTATTGTTTATTTGCGTTCAATTGAGAACACTACTCTAGAACTTACTAGTAGCTTCTTGTTGCTAGTAGTAATGCCCTGTTTCAAATTGGACCATTGTCCGGTGCAATGGAGAGAAAGCCGCCAAATGGCGTCCCCAGACATCCCTAAGAGTTCTGTCGCTTGCGGACGAATCGCCCGCCACTTTAAGAGCAGGCAGAAGCGCAAGGCACTGTTCCCTGCTACCCCAGAGAAATAGCCTGTGAATTTGCCGCTTGGTACCTTTGGGCTCTCACTGCGTGAGCGCACCCTGGGGCGGTACCCTTTCCACCACAAAGGACGAACACTCGGACGTTAGTGTTGACGCACGCCAAAAAGGCGGAGAACCCGCAGAAGCATGCAACACCACGAGTTAATGTCTTTGTCCATGTGGCCTGCGAAGGTTCCCACGTGAGGAATTTCGGTAGGTTGGTTGTCTTCTCTACCTTATATCCTCCCCTTTGCAGGGTGTGGTCCCAACGCAGCACAGCTCGACCCTTGGTTTAGGGCCTTACTGTGGCCTGACTGTACATTAAGCCGGGGTGTTCCTGCCAGAACTCCGACCGCTCGGTGACCCAGTCGATGGCGATCCCACCCCACCTATGACCCCCAAACCCGAAGGAATGGGAAGAGACAGGTGGAGGTCCAGGTTACCCCGGACACCGTGACTACTCTGGCATTCATCACGGAGGAACCGACGGTCTGATCCGTGTGGAGCTTGGCTACCCTCACACGAACTTTGACCGTTAGCCAGGTCACAGACAAGGATCATAACGTCGAAACATAATCACATCCAACCTTGGCAGGCTAGGCCCCGTCGCCCATTCATTTCCACCGGTGCGGACGTGGGACCAAGGAAGGACGAAATTACGATCAACATCATCACCAAGTCAGTAACCAGACCCCCCTTTGCATGAACAACAGTGGAACCCCAGGTCATCGTTGAAGGGAGGGAAAACAGTCTGATGGTGGAGAAAAGAACAAGGACCACAAACGCAACCCAAAAAACACAACAAAAGGCTCACAGGCCGAGTCTCCACCATCACATTGCTGGCCTTTGATGCAGGATCTGGAAAGTCTTCTCTCCCTAGATCATTGGCATCTGCCGGCAAAAATCGGAGCCATGTGGGCTGATCGAATTGCTCACACTTGTCAAAGGCGTTGAGTCGGGCATATGTCCCTCGCCATGTTTTGCTTTTCCCTTGTTTGCGTGCTGCTCGAAGTTGCGCGCAACCTGCAAAAGCACATCACGCAATTTTTCAGCAGGGACGGTGGGATGGAGACCTCCTGTAGCGAGGTACACTTTGGAAAGGCTTCTTGCTCTATGATCCTTAAATTGCGGGAAAGGCAGAGTTGTTGCAGCTGCGTGCAGCCTGTTGACAAATGTGGGCATGTTGGTCTCTGAGCAGTGACGACACCTGGCTGGCCCCTCGACCCAGACAGTAAACCCTCCCTCAGTCCCACCAGCCCGGCGGAGCCGGAAAGCAGGCGGACAATGGAGGATCCCGCCCCCCCCCACGTAGCCCCACGACCAAAGAGGCAAGGGCCCCCAGCAGTCAAATCCAAGGCAGCCAAACCTGCCGCAGATCAGCAGAAGCGGGCTCCAGGATAAGGGCTGATCGAAGCAATTCACTCCCGACTGCACACATCCCCGGCCACTGGCTCAAACAGGTGTTGGTCACCATAGTGCAGTGCCTGCTGCAGGAGATGGCCTAATGGACAATCGAGACAGTGACAAAGATAACTTTGCAGGTATCTGCCACTGCCCACTGAGGCCAGTTACCTTGGCAGGCAAAGAAACACAGTAGTACCTATCAGCATTTACCATCATTGGGAAATGCTAGAAGACAACCTGGTGGAGTTGCTAGCCAGAAGATTTGACCTTAACACTTTTGGATGTGAGTTAATGCTCATAGCTGAGGACACCCTCAGCTCTTTGTGACCCTATCCACGAAGAACTCTGGGAGCACAAGAGATTTCAACTAATCACACATACTAGCTTCCGAATTGTGCACACGAAGGAGCAGGTCCGCAGAGATGAGTATGATGACCACCCCAAAGCCATCTGGGCCCCTGCTACTGAGTCAGGCACTCTCCCTGCCAAAGCATTCTTCCCTCTAGCCAGGCTTCGACACGTACAAGTAGAAGCCGGCTATCACACCATAGAGAGGCAGGCGTGGCGTTACTGCCACACGATCGTCAAACTGCCGTGCTCGGTGGTTACAATTGCGAACGCTACTTTCCAAGGGTGCTATGCACTCACCACAGTGGAGATGCCAGGGTGCCTGTCCCTAGGAGCCAGGCTCTTCGCAGAATGTTGTGCCCTTGAACAGGTAGGGGTGGTCACAGAAAGCCCCTGCTGTGAAAAGTAGCGTACAGCGCACGTGTACAGCGTATGGCTCACCTAGTGCTTGCTTCTTTAGGAATTTTCGTTTTTGGAGTGCTTGGGGTTGGAGCTGAGTGGAGGTCTGTGCCCTTTTTGTGTTTGACCTTTGACCACCTTAGCAGGAGGATGTTTGAAGTGGCAACTTGTGGCTAGGAACTGCTTAGAAAACCTTTTGGTAGAGCACGATGTCTTTAGAGACTGTTTGATGTAGTTTCCTTGCAGTTTGTGTAGTTTGGAGATGACTAGGTACAGTCATGTACTTTTTCAAGAAGAGTGGATGTGCTTCTAAGAAGCTAAGAGGACATTTGAAGACAGTCTATAAATGACTGTAACTTTGGGTGAGGGGCAGACGCTTGAGAGAAGAGTTTTTGTTTTTGGAAAGGTTTGTAGAAACCTGCAGCTTGTTTGAGCCAGGCCATGGCCGACCAGACGTCGCCAACTCCGATGAGTCCTGTGACTTTTGGACCCACGGTTATTCCCATGAGTCCAACAGCTGAAGGGACTCAGCCAGCGAGTGCAGAGCCTGGAGTGTCGAGTAGCGATGTTGGAGCAACAAGGATTCCTTTGATTGCACCCGATCCTGTTTGGTCGACTTCTTCGTATGAGTGTCAACGAAGTGGTGAACAGATCGATCCTTTGCAGACTAGTGATCCTTGGTTGTCTTTCTATTCAGGGCCTGGTAGTCAGCAAGCTTTGAGAGATGCTTTGTGGGGAACTTATGGTCCTACTACTACACAGCTAGCAGCTATGCCGAGAACTTTGAATTTGCCACAGTCATGTTCGCATGTTGGTGATAGGTTGCAACCTGGAGGTGTCTTGACAGGAGGTCAGGATCAGTTGGGAGCGCCTGTTCAACAAGAAGGTGGGCAGCAATCTCAGCAGCCGAGTTTTGTGCCTGGACAAGGTTTTTCGGGACAGAACGATAGTGGACATGGTGTTTCTTTTGGTTTGCCACCTGGATGGGATCAGAATTTGCCGACAGTAGGAGCAGATGGTTTGCCTTTTTCTGGACCTTCAAGGTCTCCTCCCCCAGTTGATCCTTTGTTGACTGGTTTGATGAATCAACAACTGCAATTGGGACAAGTAATGATGGAGGTTTTGAGACGACAGCAACAACAGCAACCTCAGCAACAAGCCCAGCAACAACAACCACAAGTTGGTGTTCAAGACCGTGAACGACTTACCATGGACACCAAGTGGATCCCTGCAATGCCCATGCCATCTTACAAGCAGTGGGTGAGCAGGTCTAGGGAACTTTCAGGGTTCAGAGATTGGGCAGAGAAGCTGGGAGGTTGGTTGTGTCTCATTCACGACCGATATGGGCCAGAATTGAGAGAGGCATTGCGCATGGAACAACCCATTGTTTTGCAAGGAGCTGACCAGGAGCTCAGAGCAAGGAGATTGTTTCATCTGATCCAGCAAGCATTCACTGGATACCCAAAGATTGAACACATGATTCGAAATCAGATCATGGCCCGTGGGGCAGCTGATGCGAATGGCTATGAACTTTTCAGGCTGATTCGACGTGAGTTTTCAATTTACAGTAGGCAGGAGGCACTTTACTACAGAGAGCTTGTTTTGAAGTTCACTGTCAAGAAACTTTCGATTGATGGTTTGATTGATGTGCTTCGAGAGATCCAGACCGAGATCGAATCATTTCACAGTATGCTTGAGGCAAGTGTGATGGCCAGAGCATTGGTTGATTTGAGGATCAATGAGGGGGATCAGTTTTTGCTGTATTTGAGGAATTTGCCTGAAAAGGTCTCAGAACATGTCCAACTCATCAGCGGTGCAGGGACTGTCCAGCAGCTTTGGCGAGCAGTGACTGAGTATTACATTCGCAGTCGTGCTACTGGAACTATGGAGAGGGCACATGCTGTTCAGGGTTCTCCTATTCGAAGCAAGGGTTGTTTCAACTGCGGAGACCCTGGCCACATGCAGTCAGAGTGCCCCAAACCAAAGCGCTGCAAAGACTGCGCGAAGAGCGGCCATGTGGCCTCAGATTGTTGGGAGAAGCATCCTGACAAGCGACCATCCAAAAAGGATGGAGCAGACCCTGTGAAGAAGCCTTTTCCAACCAAAGGTAAGGGAAAAGGAAAAGGAAAGAGCAAGGGCAAGGGCAAGGGAAAGAGGAACAAGCTTCGAGAACTGGAGGACGGTGAAGAGTGGGAAGCTGAAGAGGAAGGTGAAGACCCCGAGGTCGATGAAGACCAAGACCAAGTCGCAATGATGGTTCTTGCGAGGAGTACTGAGAGTACTGAAGGGGTAGGAGCCTCCACAAGCGAGCCTGTAGTGCACAGCGTCACTCATCCTCTTGAGTGGCTTGTAGACTCAGGTGCCACCACATTGTTGCTGAGGAATGGTTGAAGCTTTACAAGGTGAAGCATTGGTACCCAGGCTCAGCTCCAATCCTGAGAGGTGCAGGGGATCATATTCTTCCCACTGCAGGGATGGTAGACCTAGAGTTCAAGGTGGGTAAGATCCCTGTAGTCATGCAGCGAGTAGTGGTGGCGCGCATCAAGCTGAATGTCATTAGCTGTTATGCTCTGTCTGAGACTGGTTGGTGGACCAAGTTAGGAGGAGCCCGCGAAAGCATCTTGGAAAATGGTCAGGGGACCACTTTTCCACTGAGGATATGTGAGCGTGCTTGGTGGTTGAAGGTTGATTTGATTCCCAAATCAGGTCAGAACAGACGCAGTGGCAAAGCGACCAAAGGTCCAGCCCCCATGGAGGTTGATGAGGTGAAAGGTCCCCCATCGAACCCAGAAGGAGAGATCAGAGAGACCAAGACCACAGAAGCACGAAGCGCTGAAAGCACAGCCACACCACATACTCAGTACAGAAACGATGGTGAAACGACAAACGAAGCACTGGCAGAGCAGGCGCGACCAGTTTCTAAGGCAGGAAAGTCCAGAACTAAGGGTCGAGAAGTGATGTGCACTCAGCCTGGTTCATTGCAGTCTTTTTCGTATGTGTGTCGTATGTTTCGTTTTTGTGGTGATGAGCGTGTTTCTTTTCCAACTTTGTTTTGTGAAGATGAGCCCAATACGTTTGAGAAGGGGAAGGAGGATGATCAGGAGGATTTTGCCTCTTTCACTTCTGAGTTTGACACCTGGGAGGTTGAGTCGAACTCGTCTTTTGTGAGCTGTGAAAGCCAGTTTTTGGATTTTGACTTCTTTTCCGAGGGTCCGGACGGAGATTCGGAGGCTTTTTCGGAGGTTTTTGAGGGATCTGAGACGGATTTTGCTTCCTTGCTTGCATTTTGGAGGAACCAAGAAGGGTTTCCGGGGGTTTCGGAGGAGTCCGAGCTTGTCCGGATGTTCCGTGGATTGCCGAAAACCGTTGATGTTGAGAGTGATGACATGGAGGAGTACACTCCTTCCATTCCCGATCAGGTTGGTCCAGAGGCGGAGGCCGAAGGTCCGATGGTTGAGGCAGGTTCCGAGGTTGACGAACCACCCGGGGAGTTGCCCCATTATGATCCTGAGGGTCCACATTCGTCGGATCTGGAAGATCCATCACCCGAACTGGAAGGCAGTTTGTTGTACGAGCACGAGTGTCGAGGACATTGGCCGTATGATCGAGGGTGTGATGCGTGTGTTCAGGCAAGAGGTCGGACGCCCGCGAGGAGACGAAAGGACCAGGAATCTAGCACATGTGATCTTGCAGCTGACATCATGTTTGTAGGAGGAAGGCACTGGAAGGTGTTGGTTTTGCTCATGATTCAGACTGGCATGATCGGTATGGTGGTTTTAGGTGGTGACCGGGAGAAGGACGTGAAGTCCACTGTCTCTGTGTTGAATGAGATCGGTGTTGGAGGTTTGTCTTTGGAAGTGGCCACTGACAACGAAGCCTACCTGCTGAACCTGATGCAGAGGTCTCTGAGAGAGTCCAACTGTCGAGGCTTCCATTGGAGGAACATTTCAGAGAATCGTCCACAGGCCAAGGGTGTAGAACGCGCCGTGGGGATCATGAAAGAGGGTTTGTTCACCAATTGGTTGGCTTTGGAAGCTCATTTAGGCATGAGGTTGGCTTTGGAATCACCTTTGATGGGGTATCTGGTTGGGTACACCTACAGGACTTTCAATGGTTTTTGTGAGCGCAAGTGGGGTGGCACTCCTTTGGAATCTCTGAGAGAGAAGAGAGGAGGTCAGATACCACGAACTTTTCCTTTTGGGATCATGGGTTTTGTGAAGCCAGTTCATGCACAGAAGTGGCAAGGTCAGAGGATGGTGCTTGGTGCTTATTTGGGGGCCAGGTACAGCACAGGTGGTGGTTGTTTGGTTTACCCGGTTTCTGTTGACTCCACTGGAGTGAGGGAAGTGATCAAGGGTCACAATTTCAGAGTTAGGGACCAATCACCATGGTATGACGTGAACGTCTTGTTTCCTCTGCTTGCGGGTGCATATGTTGATCCCAGAAGTGGCGAACAAGCGCTTCCTCCGCCACCAGTTCATGATCCGGAGAGGTCAGTGAAGAGGCCACTTGAGGACTCAGGTGGTGCAGGTGCAGGTGGGGAGGTTGCAGGTGAAGAAGGGGATGGAGACATGGAAGTCGAAATTCCTTTGCCAGATGGGAGCTTAGCTCCAGAAGGAGCTGGAGAACCTATGGACCTTGATGTTGTCTTGGATCGAGTCATCCAACATGCCCAGAACGAAGCAATGAATGAGTTCTTGGCAGGTGCCTCTAGGTGTGATGAGGTAGGAGGTGATGTCGAGGCAGAAGGTCAAGGTTCTTCCATCTCAGTTCAGTTTGGGGGAAACCAAACAGATGTACAGATCGCTGAGGGAGTGTGTGATGAATTGACAGGGCGCCCCATAGCGCACGACCAGGTGGTTGAGGGCATTCGCACAGAAATGGTGCAACTGGAGACATTGGAAGTTGGTGACACCTATCCTGAGAAGAAGGGTCGCACCATTGCAGTTGAGCATGAAGCTCAAATCCTCACAGCGAGGTGGGTTTTTACCCAAAAGACTGCTGTCCTTTGTCGTGCCCGGTTGGTCGTTCGCGATTACGCCTCTGGTGCTGAAAGCGCGTTTCGGTCTGGCATCTATGCCCCTACAAGTAGTTTAGACTCACTGCGAGTGGTCCTTGCCTTCTCAGTGGTGGAAAGCATGAGCCTTCTTACAGCTGACGTGTCGACAGCCTTCATGTATGCGCCTGTTGAAGCCGACGCCTGTGATTTGGTTTTGCTTCCCCCGAATATCACTGTGAAGGGCCAACGAGTCATCTTGTGGCTGAAGAAGGCCATGAATGGCTTGAGAAGGGCTCCATTGTTGTGGTTCTTAGAGCTCCAGAGAACGATCCGTGACTTGGGCGGAGACGAGACCTTTGAATCAACGTTGTTCAGAGTGAAGACTGACGCCCAGTTTCTGTTGGTCCTAGTCTACGTTGACGACTTGCTTATAGCCAGTAATGACGTTGAAGGAGGTGAGAACTTCTTGCGTGCACTTCAGAAGATCTGGAAGATCAAACGCACGGGAAGCATTCCGTCCGGGCAGAGAGGACTCCTGAAATTCTTAGGCCGCACGATATACAGACGCCATGACGGAGAGGAATGTCTGTACTTTGGAGTTTCCAGGAGCTACATGGAAGGCATCTTTGTTTCATGGGAAGAGAAGCTCAAAGAATCCACCGGTTCAGCCATGCCCAAGCTGGAGGAGCTGCTAAAAGACGCAGAGAAAAAGTTCGGGACTCCTGAGCGGGTTTTTGAGTCGATTTCAGTCGAAGCCCCATGTTCCGGCAGAGATTTGTCTTCGTAGCTTTCTTCGTTGGTTGAAGGGTCATTTGCATTTTGTGCAGCAGATGCCTGCTAGTTCACCGCCCGTTTTGACTGAAGAAGGGGTCGTTGTAGGTTTTTGTGATGCTTCATGGAATGTGACCAGCGTTTCTGGTGCTGTCATTTCTTGGCGTGGATGTTGCCTGAAGTGCTTCAGTAGGAGACAAGAGGTTCCTGCGTTGTCGTCTGCAGAAGCAGAAGCGATCGCCATCACGGAGGCTAGCAAAGAACTTGTGGCTCTGGGGATGCTGATCGAGACGGCTCGTGAAGGGATTCCTCTCGACGAGATAGGCATGCCAGCCAAGACCACCGGCAGCATGAAGCTTCACCTGTACAACGATGGGAAAGCGGCGATTTCCATATCGACCATGGAAGGTTTGCTCCGACGTGTCAAGCACATGGAATTGCGTGCACACTACGTCAAATACCTCCATCGACGACGCCGTTTGACCTTGGAACATTGGGAAGGTGTTTCCAACCCGTCCGACGGTCTCACGAAGAGTTGCTAGCTCATTGAGATGTGGCTGAACCTCTGTAACGCTGTAGGACTTGTACCTGGTTTGGATGAAGATAAGGCAGCCTTGTTGAGGGGCTTGTCTCGAGACGCCGATGACGACGAACTTCCGATCGGTGAACGTTCAGTTCGAGAAGGGGAGTATGCTCATCGTGCGTGTTTCTTGCATTTTTCGTCCGTTGGGAATTGGAAGGTGACGGAAGCTTTGGGCATTGTGCCTGCTGAAGTTTGAACTTTGTCGAATGTGCTTTTTCCGGAACAGTTTTTCGAGATGCACTTTGACTTGGGAGAGTTTCTGAATCTGTTTTGTGTGTTTCCGTTGTTGTTCGTTTGTGTCCGAACTCGTTCGGAGGAGTTTCGTTTTGCTTTATCTTGTTAGCACGGAGATTTGGAACCTTTGTCATGTGGACAGAACTTTAGTGGAAGGACGTGTCCGAGAGCAGTCGTTGAGGTCCGACTAGGTTCGGAGGTGTAGGAGGACTGTTTCTTGTTGATTTAGGAACCTTCTGTTCTTTGGTGCAGTGTTTTGAGTTTTGCAGAATTGAATGCATGTGCGTTTGTGCTTTTTGGAATCTGGATTGGAAGCATTCACTGTGAAATTGCTTAAAGCTGTCTTGTGTATTTGTTTTCAAGTTTCTTGTGTGTGAAATACTGTTTTTGGGTGAAGATGGTCTTGGACAGCAGGAGCCTTGGGAATCCAGTTTTGCTTGACCGACTTTCCGGATAGCTACCTCTTTCCTAAGGAAATCGAGACGACGTACTGTTTTTCTACTTGCACTTGTACTTGCCTATGTCTAAGGTGAACTGACAGATGCCCGCAGCCGTTTTCTTTCAAGGACAGGAATTCTTCCACGGTGGAGATTGGAACGAGGCCAAGAAACGAGTAAACTTGAAAGCTTTCTGTGCGCAGAGAAGGTTTTTGAGTGTCTCATGTTTGCAGTGGAGTGGACCTAGAGCAATAGTTGCTTGAGCGGGACTTGATTGTTGAGCATGTCTTGTGTGTTTGCTTGTTTTGAGAGTTTGACATTTTTGCAGTTGGAGACGACTAGAGCAATAGTAGCTTGAGTTGAATTTGGCTGCGAGAAGTGTGGAACAGATGTGTTTTGTTTGCCTTGTTTGCCAGTTTGAAGTTTGAGCTTGGAAGATTCCTGGCAGGTTGAGGTTTTTCTAGTAGTCATCTTGAAGAGACCGAGTTGGTAATCTGTTTGTGACTTGGTGTTTGAGATTTGTGGCTTGTGATTTGTTTTGTGCATGTTTGAAATGGGAACTGTATCAACTCAAGCTGCCTGAACAAGCTTTGTGCGTTTTCAAGCCTTTTCTCGCCATCCTTTGATCATCGATGATGACCACTGAGCCAAGCGCCAACCCGTTGCCCAGCATTGTGGCGCCAGGTCTCCCGACGTTTCGCAGTGTGTTGTTTGAGAATCGGGACCTGATGGGAGTTAGCCTCTTGGAGTTGAGTCAATATCGATTCGACAGCGTGGAGGTAAGCCAGAACCTGCTGGAGGAGACAGCCCTGAATTGCTTCCGTTGTGAGGCATCCCGCTGGCACACCGCCGGATCCAACCATGAGGGGAAGTTGCATGCTTTGAAGCATATGACCTTGGAACTGTCAGGCCAGGAGGTTGGAGGAGTGGACCCATCCACTCTCTTTCCAGCCACAGTGCCAGAGGGACTGAACGAGTACAGTGGCAAATCCTTGGTGGAGTTGCGGTCAGAGGTCCAAGAAATGGAGCAGAAACTGGTGTTGTATCGAGCAGCGGCCAGGGTCTATGCATGGGCCTATTTTGAGAAACTTTTGCAACTATCAAATGCAGAAGTTGATCGCTCTACTGAGGACTCGCCAGCGGAAGTTGCTCCGCCCACCCAAGAGGTGAAAACGGAGGCTCTCTTGGATACTCTGGTTTGGGCCACCCACCGTTTCGGTGGAGCCTCCAAAGCTCTGAGTCAAATCTCAGAGGCGGCAACAAAAATCTGCGATTCGGGCAGCCTTGGACCAGCCATGACGGATCAGACAGCCAGGGCAAGGTCCTTGGGGAGAGCAATGCGCTGCTCGCCAAAGGGGTTGAAAATTCGCAGCGCACAATTACGAGGGCGTGATCGCCCTCAACGAAAATGTCAAAGAGGGGAACCAGTTGCTCAAAGAGTTGATTGAAGGGCAGCGGATCGCCATTCGGCATGCTGCTCAGAATATCGCTCAGCAACAAGCTTCGACCCCACCACCCTTGCAGGCACCACCAGTGTCGATGGGAAGTCCAGGGGCCAGTACGATCCCGGCAGCCTTTCAGAATCCAGCACTTGGAGTGGGCAAGATTCCTGGTACCAGTTTGCCACAGCCGCCAGCTGTGCCAGAGCGACACCCAGGAGTGACCCCGGCTACTCCAATGGATGATCCAGCGCCAGGGTTTAAGAAGGTGAAGCTTGCTGATGGATCTGTCATGACTATCCCAAAAGGATGGCAGCCTGATCCTACCTTGTAGTGCCTTTGACTGGCAAGATGCCATCAGAGAAATGGCATGATTTTAAAAAGGCCATTTGTCGCGGCCCAGCAGCTTGCGCCACGAAAAAGAAAAAGGAGGTCATCTTTGGTAGTGTTTCCTTGTGTTTTCAGAACATCACGTGCCACCATGCTTGAACTTGGCTTGACCTTGGCTTGAGGCATGCTTGAACGTGTGATGTCAGGTTGAATTTATGGAGATATGATTTGGAGGCCATTTTGTTCGTGTCTTGCTTGCTTGTTGCTTGGGGAGTTCATGTTTGAAGATTTTATCTTGTCTTGAGAAAGCAAGAGAAAGCAAGAGGAAGCAAGAGAAAGCAAGAGGAAGCAAGAGAAAGGCAGATCAGAAAGGCAGGTGGAATTAGACACGTGCAGTGTGGCAAAGGGTTTGCGATTTTGAGTTTGAGTTTGCTGTGGCAAGACGAGTTCACTTGATTCAGGATGTTTGGAACCCAGTTCATGACCAGGTAACCTCTTAGAAAGAGTTTCTTGTGATGTCTTGTGCAGTTGCTTGGAGCTTCGTTCATCGCAGGTTTAGCTTCCAGCGAGTTTTCTTGCGAGTTCACTTGTGCTTGTTTGCAACTATGTTCATTGCAAGTTTGTGTCTAGGTAACCTTGGTAGTTTTCATCTTGTGCAGTCGATGTCAACTTTGTGAACTTGTCAGTCTTGAGGTCAGAGGTTCGCACGGCATGGTAACTCTAGATCACCTTTTGCTTCCTGAGCTGACAGGTAAGTTGTCCTTGAAAGGCTTGTGCTTTTGAGGATCTCGATGATGAGGTTTAAAAGGGTCAATGAAATAAGGAATCAACCCATGAGATTCCATGACCCACCTCTGAGAGATCCTTCTTGCAAGTTTGTCCTTAGTTGAATGCGTGTTGGTTGAAGGTCGAAGTTGATTCTTTGATGGATC
>CAXAMN010023181.1:0-18457 GCA_963970005.1 Durusdinium trenchii | reverse complement strand
CTCCTAGTAGCAATGCCCTTTGTTCCTAGTAGCGTCCTTGCTCCTAGCAGTACGGCCAGGAGCCCCTAGTAGCAATGTCCTTTGTTCCTCCTAGTAGTACGGCCAGGAGCCCCCAGTAGCGTCCTTGCTCCTAGTAGCAACGACGGCCAGGAGCCCCTAGCAGCGTCCTTGCTCCCAGTACCAATGCTCTTTGTTCCTAGTAGCGTCCTTGCTCCTAGTAGCAATGCCCTTTGTTCCTAGTAGCTACTCGCTCCTAGTAGTACGGCCATTAGCGTCCGTGCTCCTAGTAGCAATGCGCTTTGTTCCTAGTAGCTACTTGCTCCTAGTAGTACAGCCATGAGCCCCTAGTAGCGTCCTTGCTCCTAGTACCAATAAAACAAAATATTTTCATTTCAACTTTTCTTTTGGAAAACCAACTTTTTTTGGAGATAATAAACCATGTTGCCACAGTGTACATGTGTCAAAGTATGACAATCAACTCTGGGTCTTGGTCCTTCTGGCTCAAGCAAAAGCTACCCAGCTGGAGCACAAGTTGGCCAGAGATGGCCCCAAAGCAACGGGGGTCCTCCAGGTCAACCTCGCGACCAAGATATGTCTGGGTGCCCAAATTTGGCTCGGTGCCAGAAGGCGCCAGAAGAGTCAGAGCAAGACCAGAATCCTACCCAAACTTGGGCGGACCCCTGGTTGACTGATGGTCCTACCCAATCCTGCTCATGTCCCTGGCCGGATTCAAGCGATAACCCTAGCCAGGAAAATAACCAAGCGGGGTCTAATTTTCAAGCCATAGATTTCACTTTTCCTTCTCAGATCGCAAGGCAGCTGAACGCGGAATGCAATCCCTATTCAGTTTCAATGTTTCATGCGACGAATGGTTGTTCATCATAAAAGTACTATAGTTTCAGAGCAATTATTACTTAACTTGTCTTGGAGTCATGACATTCACGTAATCATATGATTGAAATCGGAGACATGCGTCATCATGGCACCATGATGGCTCAAATTCGAACAAGCCACACTAGGGTCTAAGAAGACCTTGAACAGCTCATTGGGAGCATTATGGAGGACATATTCAGAATTGGCAGCTCAGACGAGGATGGCTCCGATATTGAGATGATGGAGGCACCAAAAAGCTCACCTCCGCGACCACCAAGGCCTGGTTCCGGGCACATAATGATGCAGTGATGTGGATGATATATCATTTTGTGGGAACCGGTTAGGGCGATAAATCTATTTTACAAGACCTTTAAGTATATCCAAAAGCCAAAGTTTTGGGACACTGAATCGTTTCATATCAAAGCCGATTCATCCGCTAGGCAGCTGCAAATGTCCGTATCGGATCCAGGGCCTGCTCCTTGGGAACGCGCCTTGCAAGCCAGTTCAAGTTTGTCTGACTTGGTCATCGACAAAATTGAAGAAGAAGGCACCAACCAGACTCAGTGCCATCCCCACCACTTCATGGAGTTTTATTTTACCTCCACGGGTGGCACTGCCGCTACAAAGAACTGGCTTCTTCGCGCGGTGCAGTTTTGATTTGATGACTGGCTACGATTTCTTGAAGTTTGAAGATCGCGCCAGAGCACTGAGATTGTATGAGGCGCATGCACCTTTTTCCGTCATGCTATCTCCACCATGCACTATGTTCAGCAAAATGCAAAACCTAAATTTGAAAAATGCAGCCGCAGATTCGCAAACAGAGGTTTGCAGACGCCAACTGCATGCTGGATTTTGCTATGCATATTGCCGATCGGCAGCTGAAAGCCAACCGTTTCTTCTGTCATGAACATCCATCGGGCGCATCCAGTTGGCGCAGAGCATCAGTAGCCCAACTTGCAAACAAACACAATGTTTTCCTGGTTTCTTTTGACCAGTGTCGAACTGGTCTGAGGACTCCTTCCGGCTTGAAACCTATCCAAAAAAGGACGGTTCTGATGACCAACAGCCGGGAGATCCACAACATCTTTTCTCCCCTCCAGTGCAAGTGCACCGAGGAGCACGCAGTGATCCAAGGCTCCGAATCGGGTCTTCAACTCTCTTCATGGTGCCAAGTGTATGAGGATGGTTGCAAGCGGCCATTTGAATCAAGCCCACTTGCGCATAGTGATGGGCGGCGGCTGAGTAGTATGATTGGGAACATATTGGATATGACTTGGCACTCACTGGCGGCAAAAAAGCCCATTGCATCGACAGCGCCAGCGCCCGACTATCAAAGGAGTCACCATCAGACAGTCAGAAACCTTGGTTGAGTCCATTTCGCGACGATCTAGGGGGGTCATTTTTCGACCCCCCCAGTTAGCGCCGTTTCGTTTGAAACGGGACGATCTCTTGATCTAGGTTATACAAACTTGACGATCTAAGGTTTCATTTTTCGACCCCCCCAGTTAATCGCAAAATGGGTTTTTCAACATTGAGTTAGGATTCTTGCGGCTTTCCCAAAGCTTGGGCTTGGTAAGGAGACCGGGCAGTCATGTGGGACGGCATGGTGTCAGGCAAACCAACAGAAAAAGTCCAGTTAGGCAAGGCGCATTCCCCCGCGGGGTTGGTCGCCCAGACGCCATGGATGTGAAGGAAGAGACGAAGGAGGACCCAGAGAATAGCAAGAAATCAGAGCCCGAGGCTCCACAAAACGTGGCCATGAAATCATCTACTATCCTCCGGACATCAGGCCCCTCACCCACACCAGCAGCATCAATGGCAATCACTGAAGCTAACTTCAAGGAAGTCGCTTGGACAGCCATGAACTTCCACCTCGAGGCTTGTGGAGGTCCAGTGCAATATCTGAAGCGCGAACTGGGCAGCCCAGGAAACTCTAAATGGAAAGATTTCGCTGAGCAGCTTCAGCTCGCCTTTCCCAGGCGGACCGATTTGTCCTATCTGGAGAGCCTTGAATTGCCTCGGGGCCACGACCCGAGTGAGACGTTTCGGGTGTCTTTGCGGCAACTGGGCTTCGTGGAGCGCTGCAGCTCCAAGCCTATGACTTTTAGAGTCACGGCAGCGGCGCTTGCAGACGAATATTTGACGAACGCTTGTCTGACTGCACAGGAGCCTTTGCTTCTGTATCAGCAGCCCCTTGACCTGCCCTCGGAGTTCAAATACTCTGAAGAGCTTGAGGCGGGGCTTTGGTTTGGACCCACTACCTGAAAGGGGCTGCTCGTGCTACCAGCATGCTGATTCTGGCGCGCGTTTTTCTGAATGAGTTGAAAGTCGATGCGCAGCTTTTGAATCCAGGCTTGCGCCAATCCTTGGTAGCAGTGTATTGCCGACTTGGCACTGCCGCAAGCGATTCAGCAACCATCGCCATGGAGAACGCACGGTTGTCCGCCCGCGGAGCAATCCGTGAGGCCCATGACATCATCACATGGGCGGGCAAGCTGCATACCCTTAAATTGAAAGGGCTGGCTGCAAGCCGAAGTCATCAAAAAACACAATGAAAGCGCCACGAAGGACTCGGCCATCCAGGGGGCCAAAAGGATCACTCTTGGATTTACCCGAGCAGTGCCTATCCTTGTTGCTACAGCACGTATCCGAATTTGGATTTGATGGCTGCGCATTGAATGAGACCGCTTTTAGCAACAAGAAGCTCATGCCCGGCTTTCAGCCACGTGCAAACAGCGACCGAGCATGGCAGAAAAGGGTAGCGGTAACATCAGAAGGCTACGAATTGCTGGTCCGCTACGTGCATTGTTCACACGCGCGCAAACCCAGTGCAATTCGCTCCAAACTGGACACGGCTGCAATGACCGAGGCAGTGCAAATGAGTCAGCTCTTGATTTCATGCTTGCAGGAAATCCAAGACCAGCACGCTTTGCCCGAGGGAGCGAAAGACAAAATCCTACAAGACTTCGTGGATGGAGACAACAACCTGGAGATGGAATTATAAGGCGCCATTTCAGAATTGAAAAAGGGATGGCAGCCTGCTGAGCTGACACCTTTCAGAGAGCTTATCGCTACTTGCATAGCCATGCGCGATGGCAAATTGGAAGCACTGGTGAAAGGCCCCAAGATTTCCGCTGGGCAGCTTGAAAAACAGGCTTTTGAAGTGCTACTATCATCTTTGCAGCATGACGTAGACACTTATGCAGTCTGGAAGGCCAAGTGCCTGGATCGTGACTCGGCACACCAGGCGATCTGGAATACCATGAGGCGCCAGTCAGGGCTACCTCGGATTGGAGGCGCCACATGACAGCCAGACCGAGGCCCACGGCAGGTGGAGGAAAAAAAGTGGCTTAGCGCGGGGGCGGGTCAGGGACCTGGGAGGTTAAGTTTTTGTGTTCTCACAAAAAAGGAACTGCCAGAAAAGTTAGTTTTTTCATTTGGTTGGTTTTTTGGAATATGGGAGTGTTAGAAGAGTAGTTGACAAAGGACTGTCCCACAGCCATTTGGGCTGATCAAAGGAAAGGCTGGGAGAGGTTTCAAAGCCATGAAGCGGCCTGCATCTTCTCAGAAGCGGCCAGCGTCAAAGAGACCAGCTTCGAGGTTGAGGACAGACTTTTTGGGAAAGGCGGCTGAAAACTAAAGAATTAGATGGGGCTGCATTTAGATCCATGGTGCCAAGTGCAAAGGTTCATAGTGACAAACACTTGTCATTGACACACCGCAGCTCCACAATGCCCAAAGCCCTTCAGCTTGGCGATCTTTTAAGAAGACCTTGCCTTTGCTCGAATGGCCGTTGCTTTCAACAATTTCTAGATTCCGCTGAAGCAGTGTCAGTGGAAAGGGAAAGATTTGCAGCGTTAGATGAACGCCGGAAAGAAACTTAGCTACAGATAATACTTTTAAATGTTTGATTGTTGTCATATGTTGTAGTTAAATTTGATTCAGGCTTTAGTCAACATGCGATCTGCAACCAAAATTTAGGAATCCCTTCTGCGGGAATGGTACAATGTAACGGAAGAGTTTGTTGCGGCTCCTCCTGTGGCGGATCCTGGCACACTACTCCAAACTGACTCTGAAGGTGAGAACGATTTACTGTTAGAAACGGACTCAGATGAAGCAGAACCTGGCCCGGCTTCTGATCAAGAAAGTGTTGGGGAGATTCTTTATGAGACAGATTCTGACTGCGCTGGTGAAGCGCCCCTATCCAAAAGGAGAAAGTACTCTGAAAGGAAAAGGTCTGAGCCGTTGAAATTTTTGGACAAGCAGGTATGCAAGCACGCGCATGCTCGCCTTTATGGCATCGGCGCTGGTGCCCTGCAAAGGCTTCGAGAGGGTAAATCTGCTTTCTCTATGCAGCAGAACCGCTTGGAGGAACCAAAGCACAAAGTCCTGGGGGTCTCTTTGGTGCGCGATTGTTCCAACAGAAAGTGGCCCAATGTTTGGGCATTCTTTTGGTTGTTGTACATGAGCTGCGCAGAGGTTATGCCTACCAAGTTCGTGATGCCACGGCAAGGTGGATTTGAATCCCATATTTCCAGCGATCCTGACTTCCAAGAGCGGTACACTCGGGCCTTCATGGCCAATTTGGAAAGATATTCTGGGTGTGAACCAGCTTTCTGGCTGTGATTGGACAAACTTATTGTTTTGTGTTTAGTGAACCTTCCAAGAAATATATACTATAAATCATATTCCATTGTAAACTGCTGCTTTGACTCACAAACAAACTAGGCTTCACAGGGAGGGCCTGGCTCCTTTGAAGGGCCCCGGCGATTTTTGGAATGGGCCAGGCCTACTGACCTTTACTTTCAGTATGTTGCTTTTGCAGAAGCGCGGCAAGAGGCAAGTGCTGGATTCACGACATTTCGGAGAATCATGAAGCCCATCTTTGATACGCATTTGAGGTTCAGAGACAAGCTGGAACACGCACAATGCGACGTCTGCAGCAAATTGCGCGAGAGAATCAGAAAATCAGTATCCAAGCAAACAAAAGCTTCTGCCACACAAGCATACACCAAGCACTTGCTATCTCAGTGGCTGGACCGCCAACGGTACTGGATGCTACGTTCAATCTCCAGGAACTACTTTGCCAATTCTTTGTTCCTTTCCAAGCGGTCACAGGGTTCAGACATGGCTTCCAGCTTGCTCACAATCATACAGGACGGCATGGACCAGGCGAAACTGCGGGTACCTCGCTGGGGGTACAAGAGAATATCTAAGGCCATGGAGAAGGTGTTTCGACCCGCGTTGCATTTGGTTGGTACTTACACGCACGGATACAAATTGCAGCTGTCTCTGGCAGATGAAGATCAAAAAAAGAACAGTGAAACGAGCATTGAGCTGGTGTGTACAGCGTTGTGCAGTGTTCTCCAATCAGTTGGAACCGTCCCTTTGATGGTGCACCTACAGCAGGACAACACCTATAGGGAGGGAAAGAATACCTTCATGTTGACATTCATGATGCTACTTCAGGTATTGTGCTGCGTGCGCATTACAACCCTGGGCTTTCTTAGAACAGCTCATTCTCACGATGACATTGATCAATGTTTCGGCCAAATTTCAAGGCTCCTCATGGGGAAAACTTGCTCTTCAGCAGATGGAATGATTTCGATTCTTCAAGATTGCATCATGTCCAATGCCCCGAATGAAAACAGTGCTTCTGGTCGAATCAGGGGTTCTGTTGCTGAAGCATCCAAACTGGATGAAGTTTCTCTCTGGAAAGACTTTGTGGGACAAGTGGGCATCAAATTCAAAGGCCTTCGACATATTCACTATTTTCGCTTTTGCCATCGCCGGGATTTGGGTCCTGAAGTTCTTGACAACGTGCTGAATTTGGAGGAGTTCGGACGAGGTTTTGAACCAAATCCAACCGACACGTTCCTGGTCACAAAACGATGGCTCGCTGATCACACTGTTTTGCGAGCAATTTGTGTTGTACCTGAGTCTATGGCCAAAGACATTCGAACAGGATTCACACTTCCCCGTGGGACCGCTCCGAGACGAAGTATCAGTGAAAAGGTTCGCAAGAATCTCCAGGTTCAAGTGCCTAAGTGCCACAGAAAAGGTGAATTGTCCGATGAAGCTGCTCAGTATTTGCTGCAGTGGAGCTCTGGAACTTTGGCTCGTGTTCCAAAGCCGACATCTTACCCGATCCTGAACCATCGCTTCAATCCGGACTTGAGGTCTGAGATTCATCAGAACGGGCGTTGGGAACGGCCCAGAAGACTTAGGCATTATGATTTGACACCAGAAGGTGATTGTGCCAGCGATGACAGCTCTGAATCCGAGGGCGTGCTGGATCTCCCTGTAGGCTTTGAAGATTAGCTTTGCCAAAACAGGCTCAACATAAAAGAGGGACTGACTGCGCCAATTTGGTGTACTTGTTAGCTCCTCGACTATTATACTAGGTTTATTCTCATACATAGTGAATATATTATACGATAATCAAATTAGTTAGCAAACACCCTCTGCCAGGACAAATGCTGCGAACGCCAAGATCTCCTCTGATGAGTCGGAACATTCGGTGCTGCTGGGATCTGATGTTGAAGACAACACAGGAGAAGGCCGGGTCGGCCTGTTTCTTGTAATATCTTGTAATCTATGGTCCCCGCTTATTTTTAGGGCTGCATGTTATAAAGCTTTCAACTTTCAACTTTTTGAGTTTGGTTCTTCAATCAGTCAAACCAAAAATGATCCAGCCAAAATACACGAGGTGGACCACAACAAAAGACTCAGCCCTGGTTCAGGTCCAGAGCTTCTCTTGGAGTCGGAGCCAGAGTCCACGCGGGCTGAGGTTGGCCACAACGACTCTCAGAAACTTGATGCCTTGAGCGGTGAACCATGCGCTGCTTGACTTGAGTTGCAGTTTTTCTTGTTGAGGGGCCTGGGAATTCGCTTTCTGGCTGACCACTCAAGTCGTGGTGTTTATTACTAAATTATATGTTTTCATATTTTGTATTAATTGCGTTGTGCGTTCAGCTGAGATTCATGGCTTTGTGCGAGATTTCCTTCAGAACCCGATCTTTCACAAACTTCAGCGTCGACTATCTAGCCTCTTCCACCAGCGAGATTGCATCACAGTGGGCAGTCTATTCTCAGGATGGGGAGTTGCGGAGATGGTGGCAGCAACCCTGGAGTCATATGCTGCTGACTTGTTGAGGGTGGGGTCTTGCACAAAAAGCTTTTTTTCGGGGTTCAAGCTAACTTCACAACTAGTTTGATTGTCTCTTCCGAGGGATTTGTATTGATTTTAAGAAGTACATTTGAATTGCAGAGTCCTGTCTCACTGCTTGCAGGTGGATTTGAAGTTCATGTGTGAGAACGATCCACGAAAGCAGCGCTACTTGAAGAAGCGATTTCCAGACACGATACTCTTCAGCGATGCGTGCGAGGTGGCGGACCAATCATGCGCTGCAACGGCCGACTTGCAATATCAGAAAGTTCCGAAGGCTGGTGTGCTTTGACCAAAGTTTCATCCACCAAAGTTGTGCACGTTTTGAATGACCCGACAAAGTTTGTGATCTTTTTGAAGTGGGCATTGGCAGGTGGACCTTTTGATTGCTGGCTTTCCAAGACAAACAAGCATCTCAATGCTGACTATGACACCTGGCAGCGTGCTTGACAGCTCCTGCTCCTCGGGACGGGGGTTTGAGGGTGGGCGTTGCTGCTTATGCGAAGAAGTACCGTCCAAGCATAATGTTGCTGGAGAACGTGGCATCCCTTTTTTCCAAGCGCAAAGTGGAACAAGATGGGCATTCAGCGCAGCTTGCCAAAGCATTCGCGTCCAAAAAAACTGTTGGTAGTCAGTTCAGGTTCCAGATTCTAGAGGATATGTCTATGGCCTAGGAAACACCAGTGGTTGCACGCCTTGCTGAAATGGAATCCCCAAGGTACGACCTTATTCGCCAAAAGCTTGAGGGATTGGGCTATGTGATCTCCGGTGAGCTGTACAACACTGCAGATTACGGCTTGCCGCAACAAAGGCGTCGAGCCTGGCTGCTGTGCATTATCAAAGCGGAGCTTGCTACTTCAGAAGAGCAGTTGGCAAATGATATGAGGCTTTTCATGAGGAGGAACGTTCCTTTGTCCGCCTGTGTTGATCTTTCTGCAAAGGTCTCCAAGAAGTCAGGGTCCAAGAAAGCCAACCTTGACCAGCGGGGTGCCAAATGGAAAGATGGATTTGATGAGATGTGTGGAATTTTTGGGAAGGCCTGGTGGCAACTGTATTGACAAAATTACGTTGAGATGATAGTACATTGAGCATTAAATTAACCTTCTTTTGGCTCAACCTATCTTCACCTCATTTGTCATGCGCTTTCCCGTTGAGGCCAAGCTCAAGAAGCGCATTCAGGAGATCCAGCCATTCGCTACCACTTGCTCTGCAAGAGAGCTTGCCATTTTGGCTGTTGCAGTGGAGGAGCTGGCACTCGATCATAAGGTGGATGCGATGAAGGAATTGACGGTCATTCAGGTGGTCTCTTGGATACTACTTGTATTTTTGTCATATTTTGGTAGTGAAGGTTATATTTGGGGATCGGGTTTGCTGGATCTTGATTCCTCTCATCAATCATGCACGATCCATGAACCCAGGATCAGAATTTTCAGCGGTCCAATTTCCCAAAGTCTGATATTTTCAGCATTTCTTGCTTGATTCCCGGTGGCAAGTACATCATCAGCGGCCCTGGACAGTTTCGACAAATGACTGCGAAGGATTTGGGATTTGAACCAAACTGAACCGACAACATTCAGGATTTAGTAATTATAAACACATGTTAAACCTAACTATTACAAGCCAAGTTTCATGTGTTGGTTAAGGGCATTCCCGGCAAATGAAACAGTGGCAGGAGTTGGCCACTCTTCAAGGGATTGGATACCCAGATTGGTATGACTATTCCATGGACAAGGAGTCAGATGCATTGATGCGTTCATTTATTGGCAATTCGTTCATGGCTTAGTAAAATGCCCTTCAACAATCAAGTCATGACTTGTTGCTCATTGATGTATTTGTTTCTGCCTCGTTCTCACCCCAATCAGGTTTTCTGTCCCAGTCAACCTGGCAGCTTTGGTCAGCGTGATTGCAAATTGGAATCCTGATGGCTCTGCGTAGTATGTTTCAGATCCAAATTCAGGATCCAGTCCTCAGCGTTTTGTGAACGCGTTGTGGTCCTGAGACCCTGGGAAATTTGACAAGCAAGCTGAAGGCCTAAGGACTAAAATCTATCATTGCACCGTTGCACTCTTTCTCCAGGTCCAACCTTAGGTTTGTGAAGGCTTTGCTGTTTCCTCAGTTGTTTTGTCAAATGAGAGTACCGCTGCAAACGGCTGCAAAAGGCTCTCGGTCAGCCCTCAGTGCCTTTTCATGTTTGGTGTAGTGGTGTGAGCAGCTACCCATGGCACCCAAGAAACGTGCTCGCACTAGCCAAAACAGCAAAACAACGGGGGCTCCAGACAACATCGCAGATGTAGCTCCTGTTCGTTTAGAGCTGAGAGATTGGGTGACGACTGTGTATCAAGGAAGGCACGGCTTTAGTGAAAGCCGAAAATGGTCAACCAGGGCGGCTCGTTCCTTGACATTGTGCAGAGGTGCTGGTCGGACTCAGATACCATCATAGAGGACAGCATGACCTTTTCAAAGAAGCTTGGTCTCATTGACTCAGATGCCACTGCGGAGAAGTTCATGGACAAGTTCTTGACGATGAAGGACTGGGCAGCGCAGCTAAAAGCCGCTCAACCAGGGCCAAAGTTTGTTGATTGATCCAAACCACCATAGTTTAAGGTGAGAGCGCCTTTCCAATTCCACCGCTGGCAATCAATGCAGGAATTCCCACCATCACATGGTTCGTTCTTTTGCAGTTCCATCCTCCAGTGGAGCTTTGCTGGGAATGCATTCTGGCGAGTCCCTGACATGAACACAGTGATGGACATTGCCAAGTCGATTGCGCTAGTGGGATGGCGTGAGGCCTGGAAACACTAGTTTTCAAGATTGAATCTTCACGGGGGGCAGCTCGCCGCTTTGGGGTCCAAGTTTTGGGGGCTTGGGTGGAGAGCTCTTCTAGGAAGAGCTCGCCGCCCCCCTTCATCAGGTTGAAGAGATAGGACGGATTAATATTTATACATTTTTTGGGGAATTTTAGGGACTGAATTGGGAGGAAGGGAAACCTTTAGGGGCAGGAGGGGGGGGGTGGAGAGCAGAAAATGCTCACCCCCTTCCCGACATCGGCCCCATATTCCAAGGTTTGCTTTGCACTATGTTGGACTACCTGACTATATGTTGAACTTACTAACCACGGTTTTTGTAAGGGAAGATGTACCAAACCCAATAGCTCTCAGCTTCCTTTGTTGCTTGTCAGGGCGAGACCATTGGGGCTCGGCTTTCTCCTGAAGCTCTTCGTGCTGACTCTCAACATGAATACCACCAGGCAGAGCTACGTTTTGAAGATGGCGGGATGCGTGGTTTAGCTGCTGGTGTGGTTTGGTGTGGGTTGGTATATCATGTCTCCACATTGCCAGAAGCACAATGGATTTGCCCTTCGGTCGTTGACTTAGCGAAGTCACTACTGAACTTGCCCACTTTCTACAAGGCTCCTGCCAGTGACATGACCTCTGCTATGATCAAGAGGATCATTCGTCAAAATGTGGACTCTAAGAAGCTTGCTGTCAGCAGTTATGAGTGGTCTGAAATCTTGGCCGCCATGCAGAAGGAGGGCGAAGCTGTTTCAGTGCAAACTGCAATGGACATGTACAACGCGAATCCTGAAGTGACTGCTCATGGTGGTTCCAGTGCCAAGGACAGCCAGATTAAATTTGAAATGTTAAACATCGTGACAGGTTCTGGATTCAAAACTAATCAGTTGTTATACACATTAAGTAGAGTTAAATCTAATCATTTGTTAATTATAATTAGTCCATTGCGACCTCAGATTCACTCGCAGGACAAGACCGGCTCAGGCAGCCTTTTTCTGGACAGCAAGAAACAATACGCAATAAAGCATTGGCTGGAGCAGACCGCTCCAGGTGCCAAGAAAGAGGTTCAGATTGCTTTGCAAGATGCGCCGTTCCAATTTGGACCGTGGGGCGAAAGCCTATCAGTGATGAAGGGCCTGTTTCTGGGATCTACTTGCTCATTGCTTTGTTCGCCAGACTCTGGCCTGGTCCCAACATCAGGCGAAGCTTCGATTCCAATTGATTGGAGCCTACCTATGAGTTCTCTGAGCCAAGAAATGATTTTCTGCAGGATCCGAACCAACTTTGAGAGATCGACTGCGATCATCCAAAATCCGAGCGACCGCAAGAAGTATAGGCAAACGGAGGAGGAACTGATGTCACTCCGGAATCTACTTTGTTTGTGGGCATCGGTCCGAGACTTTTGCAGCACGCGGCTGAAGGACTTCCATGAGTTTGACAAGTTGATCAGGACCTCCACTGCCAAGGACATCGAGCTTCGAGAGATCTTGGAAAGTCGCCCTGCAGTCTTCGCGGTGTCCATGCTTCCTTCCGCCCAGCGTCAGGCTTTGGAGGAAGCCCGCATGCAGGAGGAAGGCATCAGCCTTGATGTCGAGAAAGAGCGCTTGAAAGTCAGAGATGCTCGTTGGACCTACTTTCAGTCAGCATTGGAACGAGATCAAAAGCTGTTGATGTGCGTCAAAGAAGCGCCACAAAAGGTCGAGGCTTTGCGACACCGCAAGGCAGTTGCGTGGCGACTCCAACAGGCTCAGCTGGGAGAGAAAGTTGTCAATGCTTACCAGGACAAATTTCTTCGTTGCGACCTGGTGAACAAAGTGGAGCTTGCTCAGCAGAAGATCAATGAGTTTCGGTCCTTTGTGGTTGCTTTGAATGGTGAGCTGACTTTCTGTGGTTGTGTTCCTTTGGTGTTTCTCCCAGGATGTTACATGCATTTAGTTTTATTTTATTATATCAATTGGATGAAGTCAAACCAATTCTTTTCACCGGATAAGATTGTGGTAAGACGTGGTAAGGCTCAATCTGCTGGATGCTCGGAGTTGGATGTCTACTACATCACGGTCGTAGACCTCAATGTCCCCGGCGCCAAGTCGTCCGAACGTGTGCAAGAGCTTTGTAGCTGTCTTCAGTTCAGCAACGACCTTTGTCCTCAGCGCCATGTCGGATTGGTTGAGCTCCCTGAATATGCCAAAAAGGCCTCGAAGAGAGGCTTAGCAGATGAGGAGCAAGAACTCCAAAACACTTTGTGGAGTCTGAGGCAGACATGTGACTCCAGGTGGATCTGTCCATTTGACATTCACCCAAGTGCAGATGCGCAGACCAACCGCAGGCACTAGACAAGACACTGGGTTCAGACACAATTAATTTTAGGTTGATATTAATTTCGATTGATATTAGTATTATTTAGATTGATCGTACAGTATATTGAATTTCCATAACCTATCTGTCAAGCATAGGATGAGAAATTGTCAACATTTTGGGTGATACCTTCACAACCCTGTAGGCGCTTCAGCACAGGAAGGCTGGTGTGTAACATGGATGGAGCGGAAGACAACATCTTCTTGACATCCTCAGAACTTGGAACCGCAGGCCGCCCGCTCAGTCATGAGTGCATTACTTTGCCACTGTCCCGGGAGATCATTGTGCCAGAATCCTTGTCACCGGATGGGGACTTGAAGCAAGCGGAACGGGTTCGCCCATCTGTAGAGACATGCAGTGCCCAAAAGGGCACCAAGCGCTGGATGCAGCTCTTGCAAAGTTTGCTGACAATGGGGGGTGGTTCTCCCTTGAAGGGGAAGCCAGTTGTGGTTCTCAATTTGACCGGCTACATTGAAGACGTTGGATGTGCAGTTTCTTACTTTCACAGTTGTGTTTTATTTGATTTTGTCCTTCTGCAAAAATTGTCATTGTGTCATGTTGTTTCTCTTAGCTTCATCTTTGCAAACCTTATGTCTAAAGCGCAGGGTATACAAATATCCGCGAGCACACAAATTCAATGTTCTTCCCACAACATTTCTATTGCTTTGGGATGTGCCATCATGGCAATCTGGTGGAAAGGACCCTCATCCAAACCTTCTACTGTATCTGTTTGAGATTACACCCGGCATTATGTAATGTTACAATGAAACGATTTTATAAAAACAGCCTTTCAATGAGTGTTGGCAATCCAAGGCTTTTGAGATGCGATTGCAAGAGATGGAGCTCAAGGGTGGCTTCCGCACCAACAATCTCTACTACCAGAGCGTGTGGTGGATCAACAAAGAGAATTTTGGGCACGCGCGCCTTTCTCGAGAAATCACAGATGCCTGGATTAGCCGCCGTTTCTCTCATGGGGGTCATCAGTTCTCTGCAGAGGCTCCAGATTTGTCGCAAGCAGAGCTGGATGCAATTCCTGGAGCTACGTCCACTCATCTTGATAGCATGAAGTTTGAGGTTCTCGAGCGCACAGGTCCCGGCAATGCATTCTCCATCAAGGTTGACGAACACAAGTTCTGGTCGCAGCAAAGTGGGGAGATTGGGGAGAAGTACAATGAATTGCGAGGGCGACACCTTGAGCTCATCGGTCGCTCGAGGGCTGATGAGAGCTCTCCTGGTGAGGAGCTTCCTTCCACCGCAGTGGATTCAGAGGTCACGCCTCAGGATCCGTCAAGTGTGCAGTGTACTGAGCTGGATTCGCTGTCCAAGCTGGAAGCATCGGTCGGCATCGACTTCAAGTGTGCCAGCGAGGTATCCAACATTGAGCTGATCCTTGCAAAAGACTCCAGTCTTTGGATTCTTGCCAGCCAGGACAAAAACATCCCGAAGTTCACACTGTTAGGCGGATTTGGAACTGGGCAATGGGTAGCTCAGAGTGACAGTCAGCCTGGGATTGATTTTGCCATGCCTGATGGAGATAAAACCATCATTCAGGTGGACGAAGCTTCCTTTTCCAGCGAGGCCCAGGGCGTGAGCACCTGCTCCCTCTTCAAATTGCTTGTTCGATCAGAGCGGGAGAAGGGGTCGGTTGATCACCGGATGTCCTTCCTTGACATTTCCCGCAAGGATGATGCAGCTGTGGATCCAGGCTCCGATGGCTTCAACATCGGGATCAAGACAGCGATGAAATTTCGCTGCATGCGGGATCCCAGATCCAGCTCTGGTGAAGACCGTGTCACTGCCAAGAACCTCTTCTCGAAGTGCTTGGCTGCGGCTAGCAATTCAGATCTGATCACAAAAGTTTTCAGATTCAGGTATGAACGAGTAGGTCAGAACTGGAAAATCCAGCGCCCATATGTCATTTCTTCCAAAGGGTTTTCAGTCAAGAAAGACAAACCCTTGAAGCTCACCAAGGCCTGATGCTTAGAGCAGGATGCGGTGACAGTTTTGGATTATGCCTTAAACCACATTCTGCTTTAAAGTTTTGCTGGAACCAGCACATGTTGTTCAATGTGATAGCATTGAGCTGTCAGCTGTTTAAATACAGTTTTGTTCTTGTTGGACCTCCTGCCGACAAGTAGGCACTCATGGCCTGGACATTGGTGTGAATGAGGATTTCTAGGATGCTTCTTGCGCAAAGCCCAGCATCTCGAGTTCTGACAACTGCCATTAAATTCCTAATATTGTATAATATGTAGATCTATTTAGTTTCATTTCTTGTTGATGCTCTTCAAACACTTGTTGGATTGCAACTCTTTTCTGGGTAGCATGCTGGGTTTTGCCCGTCCAATCTCTGAGATAGATCCTGTTTGGCATGCGTGACATGTGACTGGCGCTGGGATCAGTCGATCCACCTTCGTAGGCCAAGCAACCCTTAGAGACATGGACATTTTGCCAGAAGAGATTGAGCATTGAAAAGTGTGATTCGTTCATCGCAGCCTGAGGGGAGAAATTTGATTTGTATACAGTGACTCGTGAAGTCATATTCATTGCACAATCTTCCTCTAGACATTGTTTTCAAATCCTTTCTTGCTTGTCAGCCTTTGTTGTGAAGCTTCTAGCCTAGCTGCGCGCGCTAACATGGGCGTCCAGTATGAGGAGGTGAAGAATCTTTGGGATGGGGTGATGTTCGTCCACGGACTGTCCGAAGTCGCGCGCCTCATGGAATATGAGTACGAGAACATCCGGGAACTTTTGACCAAAGTACGAGCTGTTTGGAAGGACAACAGGGTGAACTTCACTGCCGTGATGGAAACGATTCAGACCATTACAGTTCTTCAGGGCATGACGTTCTATGCTCAAATGGGCTCTGAGTCTGAGATCTCCTCTTTCACCTGCTTCTGTGACTTGCACGAGATTGCAGAAGGTGAAGACCCTCCTTGCTCCTTGCGTGAAAAACTAGCCTCCCTCTTACCTGGGCAAAAAGAGATTGTCATGGAAGAGATGAAGTCAGCGCGCCGTGATGTGAAGAGCCTCACCTTGCATGCACAAAGCATGCCAAATCTTCAGCGCATGTTTTGCACAGTAGAAGCCCTGTTGGATGATGTAATCACAGTTGCGAAGCAAATTTAGACGCACAGAGTGACATCAGCGCCAAGTCTGAGCGCACTAGTTTGTGTGACAAAGACAGTTTTGGCATTTAGACATAACTATTTGGCTAGACAGGAAAAACAATGCCATGTGCCATTCAACGTTGCCAGCAATGATATTATTGGTCATTGTGAATGGTGGTGATGTTTCGCATTGGTAAGCATTCTAGATTTAAATTTGATTCGGATCGTCCAACAAATTGAAATGTGCAGTTTATTGGACCTCCTGCTCCTTTCTTCAGCTCAAGTTTTCTGGTGTTTGCCTTGCTTTCTCAGAAAAGCATGAGCAGCGAAATTCAGGACAGGATTTTTCGCGCCATGGCCTCTGGGACACATTCAGTTGGCCAAGCACTATCTCCTACACCAAAGCCTGCTTCTACCCCAACGACTACTCCAAATGGCCCTCGAACCCAAAGGGGAAACAATGACAGTCAACACGGAGTACTACAAGAAACACCTTCTCCATTGGAGGATGTAAAGGATGACAAACCCAAACGAGGACGAGGGCGTGGACGCGGAAAGGGGCGCGGGCGTGGGCGTGCTAGGGCTACGCAAACAAAAAGCAACCATGTTACTATTATTTCAGATAAATTGTGGTGGACTGTTTGATTTGGTGTCTTTGGTGCTCAAGGTTTTGTTGTTGGACCCGGGGTGAAAAATCAATCAAGGTGATGATGATGACCAGGCAGCAGCGCAAACTAGCAACATTGAGCAGCCAGCGGAAGAACAAGAAGAAAGGCCTAAGAATGATTCTTGTGAGAGTTCTGTCAAACACCCTGATAGCAAAGCCTTCAAAAGGCCTGCTGGAAATTTTAGAAGGGGAGTTTCCAAACGCCCTGCTTGTGCAGAGAGGGTCGCAGGTGAAGGTATTCCAACACTGCCTGTGGCTACCGGGCGCCTTGAGAATGCTGACCAATCTCGGGGAACAATTTTGTGGCAAAAGGATTTTGATGATGGCTGGAAAAAAATCCAGCATCAATCGACATCTGGGAGGAAGTACTTTAAGTACGTTGGACCATATGGAAATCCCTTTTATTCACTTCCGTCCGCCAAGAGCGCTGGCTATAAAGGTGATTAGAAGTGTTGGAGAGGTTGGAGAATTGCAGGGTCAAAAAGGATTAACGCTGCCATCTCTCTGGACTTGCGCCATGCCCCACATCTGAAAAAACCAAGCCCATGAAAAAACCATCTTTTGTGGAACTGCCTTAAAATTTAAATAGAAACTAGACGACGAGTGGCCCGAAAGCATTTTTCATCACGTAGGAAATCAGAGTGCGAGTTATCCGGTAAGTGTGTAGTGAGAAGTGTTAAGTCGAGTGAGTTGAGGTAGTGTGTGGGTTTCTGTGCGTGTGTCTATGTCCGTGTGGAAACGAGTCTGCGTATGTGGTGTTCGTGGAAGTTGAGGGAGTGTGTGGGTGTTTGTGTGCGATGCAGCCTTCCAAACCCCCCACCGGCGGCCAAGCGGTGACAGCCCAGCTCATCGTTGTGAGCATTTGGGCTGCTGGTAAGGGGACAATGGCAGCCAGCGTGCTGGCTTACCCACTTCAACTATGATGGCAGCCAGCGTGCTGGCTTTGCCATCTGGACAATGGCAGCCAGCGTGCTGGCTTACCCACTTCAACTATGATGGCAGCCAGCGTGCTGGCTTACCCACTTCAATTAGGATGGTAGCCAGCGTGCTGGCTCATACCCACTGCAACTATGATGGCAGCCAGCGTGCTGGCAGCCAGCGTGCTGGCTTACCCACTTCAACTATGATGGTAGCCAGCGTGCTGGCTTTGCCATCTCAACAATGGCAGCCAGCGTGCTGGCTTACCCACTTCAACCATGATGGTAGCCAGCGTGCTGGCTTTCCATCTGGACAATGGCAGCCAGCAAGCTGGCTTCCACTGCCTGTAGTTCTCATCTTCCAGCTCCCCAGCTACTCCGCGCACTACAGTTACTACACCGTCGCCAATTCGCAGCTACTACCCACTTCTCATCTTCCAGCTCCACAGCTACTCCGCGCACTAAAGTTGTACAGTTCTCAGCTTCCAGCTCCACAGATTGCTCCGCGTACTACAGTTGTACTACAACGTCACCAGTTCTGAGCTTCCAGCTCCCCAGCTACTCCGCGTACTACA
>CAXAMN010023180.1:0-18457 GCA_963970005.1 Durusdinium trenchii | reverse complement strand
GCTTTACAAGGTGAAGCATTGGTACCCAGGCTCAGCTCCAATCCTGAGAGGTGCAGGGGATCATATTCTTCCCACTGCAGGGATGGTAGACCTAGAGTTCAAGGTAGGTAAAGTCCCTGTAGTCATGCAGCGAGTAGTGGTGGCGCGGATCAAGCTGAATGTCATTAGCTGTTATGCTCTGTCTGAGACTGGTTGGTGGACCAAGTTAGGAGGAGCCCGCGAAAGCATCTTGGAGAATGACTTTTCCACTGAGGATATGTGAGCGTGCTTGGTGGTTGAGGGTTGATTTGATTCCCAAATCAGGTCAGAACAGACGCAGTGGCAAAGCGACCAAAGGTCCAGCCCCCATGGAGGTTGATGAGGTGAAAGGTCCCCCATCGAACCCAGAAGGAGAGATCAGAGAGACCAAGACCACAGAAGCACGAAGCACTGAAAGCACAGCCACACCACATACTCAGTACAGAAACGATGGTGAAACGACAAACGAAGCACTGGCAGAGCAGGCACGACCAGTTTCTAAGGCAGGAAAGTCCAGAACTAAGGGTCGAGAAGTGATGTGCACTCAGCCTGGTTCATTGCAGTCTTTTTCGTATGTGTGTCGTATGTTTCGTTTTTGTGGTGATGAGCGTGTTTCTTTTCCAACTTTGTCTTGTGAAGATGAGCCCAATACGTTTGAGAAGGGGAAGGAGGATGATCAGGAGGATTTTGCCTCTTTCACTTCTGAGTTTGACGCCTGGGAGGTTGAGTCGAACTCGTCTTTTGTGAGCTGTGAAAGCCAGTTTTTGGATTTTGACTTCTTTTCCGAGGGTCCGGACGGAGATTCGGAGGCTTTTTCGGAGGTTTTTGAGGGATCTGAGACGGATTTTGCTTCCTTGCTTGCGTTTTGGAGGAACCAAGAAGGGTTTCCGGGGGTTTCGGAGGAGTCCGAGCGTGTCCGGATGTTCCGTGGATTGCCGAAAACCGTTGATGTTGAGAGTGATGACATGGAGGAATACACTCCTTCCATTCCCGATCAGGTTGGTCCAGAGGCGGAGGCCGAAGGTCCGATGGTTGAGGCAGGTTCCGAGGTTGACGAACCACCCGGGGAGTTGCCCCATTACGATCCTGAGGGTCCACATTCGTCGGATCTGGAAGATCCATCGCCCGAACTGGAAGGCAGTTTGTTGTACGAGCATGAGTGTCGAGGACATTGGCCGTATGATCGAGGGTGTGATGCGTGTGTTCAGGCAAGAGGTCGGACGCCCGCGAGGAGACGAAAGGACCAGGAATCTAGCACATGTGATCTTGCAGCTGACATCATGTTTGTAGGAGGCAGGCACTGGAAGGTGTTGGTTTTGCTCATGATTCAGACTGGCATGATCGGTATGGTGGTTTTAGGTGGTGACCGGGAGAAGGACGTGAAGTCCACTGTCTCTGTGTTGAATGAGATCGGTGTTGGAGGTTTGTCTTTGGAAGTGGCCACTGACAACGAAGCCTACCTGCTGAACCTGATGCAGAGGTCTCTGAGAGAGTCCAACTGTCGAGGCTTCCATTGGAGGAACATTTCAGAGAATCGTCCACAGGCCAAGGGTGTAGAACGTGCCGTGTGGATCATGAAAGAGGGTTTGTTCACCAATGGGTTGGCTTTGGAAGCTCATTTAGGCATGAGGTTGGCTTTGGAATCACCTTTGATGGGGTATCTGGTTGGGTACACCTACAGGACTTTCAATGGTTTTTGTGAGCGCAAGTGGGGTGGCACTCCTTTGGAATCTCTGAGAGAGAAGAGAGGAGGTCAGATACCACGAACTTTTCCTTTTGGGATCATGGGTTTTGTGAAGCCAGTTCATGCACAGAAGTGGCAAGGTCAGAGGATGGTGCTTGGTGCTTATTTGGGGGCCAGGTACAGCGCAGCTGGTGGTTGTTTGGTTTACCCGGTTTCTGTTGACTCCACTGGAGTGAGGGAAGTGATCAAGGGTCACAATTTCAGAGTTAGGGACCAATCACCATGGTATGATGTGAACGTCTTGTTTCCTCTGCTTGCGGGTGCATATGTTGATCCCAGAAGTGGCGAACAAGCGCTTCCTCCGCCACCAGTTCATGATCCGGAGAGGTCAGTGAAGAGGCCACTTGAGGACTCAGGTGGTGCAGGTGCAGGTGGGGAGGTTGCAGGTGAAGAAGGGGATGGAGACATGGAAGTCGAAATTCCTTTGCCAGATGGGAGCTTAGCTCCAGAAGGAGCTGGAGAACCTATGGACCTTGATGTTGTTTTGGATCGAGTCATCCACCATGCCCAGAACGAAGCAATGAATGAGTTCTTGGCAGGTGCCTCTAGGTGTGATGAGGTAGGAGGTGATGTCGAGGCAGAAGGTCAAGGTTCTTCCATCTCAGTTCAGTTTGGGGGAAACCAAATAGATGTACAGATCGCTGAGGGAGTGTGTGATGAATTGACAGGGCACCCCATAGCGCATGACCAGGTGGTTGAAGGCATTCGCACAGAAATGGTGCAACTGGAGACATTGGAAGTTGGTGACACCTATCCTGAGAAGAAGGGTCGCACCATTGCAGTTGAGCATGAAGCTCAAATCCTCACAGCGAGGTGGGTTTTTACCCAAAAGACTGCTGTCCTTTGTCGCGCCCGGTTGGTCGTTCGCGATTACGCCTCTGGTGCTGAAAGCGCGTTTCGGTCTGGCATCTATGCCCCTACAAGTAGCTTAGACTCACTGCGAGTGGTCCTTGCCTTCTCAGTGGTGGAAAGCATGAGCCTTCTTACAGCTGACGTGTCGACAGCATTCATGTACGCGCCTGTTGAAGCCGACGCTTGTGATCTGGTTTTGCTTCCCCCGAATATCACTGTGAAGGGCCAACGAGTCATTTTGTGGCTGAAGAAGGCCATGAATGGCTTGAGAAGGGCTCCATTGTTGTGGTTCTTAGAGCTCCAGAGAACGATCCGTGACTTGGGCGGAGACGAGACCTTTGAATCAACGTTGTTCAGAGTGAAGACTGACACCCAGTTTCTGTTGGTCCTAGTCTACGTTGACGACTTGCTTATAGCCAGTAATGACGTTGAAGGAGGTGAGAACTTCTTGCGCGCACTTCAGAAGATCTGGAAGATCAAACGCACGGGAAGTATTCCGTCCGGGCAGAGAGGACTCCTGGAATTCTTAGGCCGCACGATATACAGACGCCATGACGGAGAGGAATGTCTGTACTTTGGAGTTTCCAAGAGCTACATGGAAGGCATCTTTGTTTCATGGGAAGAGAAGCTCAAAGAATCCACCGGTTCAGCCATGCCCAAGCTGGAGGAGCTGCTAAAAGACGCCGAGAAAAAGTTCGGGACTCCTGAGCTGTCCGCCACGGAAGCACAGCGATACCGTAGGGTCCTCGGACAACTTGCGTGGGCAGCACTCTCCCGGGCAGACCTTGCTTTTCCTGTTGGGTTTTTAAGTCGATTTCAGTCGAAGCCCCATGTTCCGGCAGAGATTTGTCTTCGTAGCTTTCTTCGTTGGTTGAAGGGTCATTTGCATTTTGTGCAGCAGATGCCTGCTAGCTCACCACCCGTTTTGACTGAAGAAGGGGTCGTTGTAGGTTTTTGTGATGCTTCATGGAATGTGACCAGTGTTTCTGGCGCTGTCATTTCTTGGCGTGGATGTTGCCTGAAGTGTTTCAGTAGGAGACAAGAGGTTCCTGCGTTGTCGTCTGCAGAAGCAGAAGCGATCGCCATCACGGAGGCTAGCAAAGAACTTGTGGCCCTGGGGATGCTGATCGAGACAGCTCGTGATGGGATTCCTCTTGACGAGATAGGCATGCCAGCCAAGACCACAGGCAGCATGAAGCTTCACTTGTACAACGATGGGAAAGCGGCGATTTCCATATCGACCATGAAGGTTTGCTCCGACGTGTCAAGCACATGGAACTTCGCGCACACTACGTCAAATACCTCCATCGAAGGCGCCGCTTGACCTTGGAACATTGGGAAGGTGTTTCCAACCCGTCCGACGGTCTCACGAAGAGTTGCAAGCTCATTGAGATGTGGCTGAACCTCTGTAATGCTGTAGGACTTGTACCTGGTTTGGATGAAGATAAGGCAGCATTGTTGAGGGGCTTGTCTCGAGACGCCGATGACGACGAACTTCCGATCGGTGAACGTTCAGTTCGAGAAGGGGAGTATGCTCATCGTGCGTGTTTCTTGCATTTTTCGTCCGTTGGGGATCGGAAGGTGACGGAAGCTTTGGGCATTGTGCCTGCTGAAGTTTGAACTTTGTCGAATGTGCTTTTTCCGGAACAGTTTTTCGAGATGCACTTTGACTTGGGAGAGTTTCTGAATTTGTTTTGTGTGTTTCCGTTGTTGTTCGTTTGTGTTCGGAGGAGTTTCGTTTTGCTTTGTCTTGTTAGCACGGAGATTTGGAACCTTTGTCACGTTGACAGAACTTTAGTGGAAGGACGTGTCCGAGAGCAGTCGTTGAGGTCCGACTAGGTTCGGAGGTGTAGGAGGACTGTTTCTTGTTGATTTAGGAGCCTTCTGTTCTTGGGTGCAGTGTTTTGAGTTTTGCAGAATTGAATGCGTGTGCGTTTTTACTTTTTGGAATCTGGATTGGAAGCATTCACTGTGAAATTGCTTAAGCTGTCTTGTGCATTTGTTTTCAAGTTTCTTGTGTGTGAAATACTGTTTTTGGGTGAAGATGGTCTTGGACAGCAGGAGTCTTGGGAATCCAGTTTTGCTTGACCGACTTTCCGGATAGCTACCTCTTTCCTAAGGAAATCGAGACGACGTACTGTTTTTCTACTTGCACTTGTACTTGCCTATGTCTAAGGTGAACTGACAGATGCCCGCAGCCGTTTTCTTTCAAGGACAGGAATTCTTCCACGGTGGAGATTGGAACGAGGCCAAGAAACGAGTAAACTTGAAAGCTTTCTGTGCGCAGAGAAGGTTTTTGAGTGTCTCATGTTTGCAGTTGAGTGGACCTAGAGCAATAGTTGCTTGAGCGGGACTTGATTGTTGAGCATGTCTTGTGTGTTTGCTTGTTTTGAGAGTTTGGCATTTTTGCAGTTGGAGACGACTAGAGCGATAGTAGCTTGAGTTGAATTTGGCTGTGAGAAGTGTGGAACAGATGTGTTTTGTTTGCCTTGTTTGCCAGTTTGAAGTGTGAGCTTGGAAGATTCCTGGCAGGTTGAGGTTTTTCTAGTAGTCATCTTGAAGAGACCGAGTGTGGTAATCTGTTTGAGACTTGGTGTTTGAGATTTGTGGCTTGTGATTTGTTTTGTGCATGTTTGAAATGGGAACTGTATCAACTCAAGCTGCCTGAACAAGCTTTGTGCGATTTCAAGCCTTTTCTCGCTATCCTTTGATCATCGACGATGACCACTGATCCAAGCGCCAACCCATTGCCCAGCATTGTGGCGCCAGGTCTCCCGACGTTTCAGAGTGTGTTGTTTGAGAATCGGGACCTGATGGGGGTTAGCCTCTTGGAGTTGAGTCAATATCGATTCGACAGCGTGGAGGTAAGTCAGAACTTGCTGGAGGAGACAGCCCTGAATTGCTTCCGTTGTGAGGCATCCCGTTGGCACACCGCCGGATCCAACCATGAGGGCAAGTTGCATGCTCTGAAGCATATGACTTTGGAACTGTCAGGCCAGGAGGTTGGAGGAGTGGACCCATCCACTCTCTTTCCAGCCACCGTGCCAGAGGGACTGAACGAGTACAGTGGCAAATCCTTGGTGGAGTTGCGGTCAGAGGTCCAAGAAATGGAGCAGAAACTGGTGTTGTATCGAGCAGCGGCCAGGGTCTATGCATGGGCCTATTTTGAGAAACTTTTGCAACTCTCGAATGCAGAAGTGGATCGCTCGACTGATGATTCGCCAGCGGAAGTAGCTCCGCCCACCCACGAGGTGAAAACGGAGGCTCTCGTGGATACTCTGGTTTGGGCCACCCACCGTTTCGGTGGAGTCTCCAAAGCTCTGAGTCAAATCTCAGAGGCGGCAGCAAAGATCTGCGATTCGGCAAGCAGCCTTGGACCCGCCATGACGGATCAGACTAACAGTGTTGCAAGGATATCTGAAGGGTTACTAGCTTTAGCAGCTCATGTGAAGGTCAATGGCGACAATGCAGGACCGATCCTGAATGTCCTGCGCCAGCTCTCAAAGAATGTTGAGAACGCGACCTGGCAGGTCGCGGGGTCAGGGAAACTGAGCAACATATCGATGAAGGAACAACTTCTCAGTCAAGGCAAGGTCCTTGGGGAGAGCAATGCGCTGCTAGCCAAAGGGGTTGAAAATTCGCAGCGGACTTACGAGGGCGTGATCGCCCTCAACGAAAATGTCAAAGAGGGGAACCAGTTGCTAAAAGAGTTGATTGAAGGGCAGCGGCTCGCCATTCGGCATTCTGCTCAGAAGATCGCTCAGCAACAAGCTTCGACCCCACCACCTTTGCAGGCACCACCAGTGTCGATGGGAAGTCCAGGGGTCAGTACGATCCCGGCAGCCTTTCAGAATCCAGCACTTGGAGTGGGCAAGATTGCTGGTACCAGTTTGCCACAGCCGCCAGCTGTGCCAGAGCGACACCCAGGAGTGACCCCGGCTACTCCAATGGATGATCCAGCGCCAGGGTTTAAGAAGGTGAAGTTGGCGGATGGATCTACGATGACTATCCCAAAAGGATGGCAGCCGGATCCTAACTTGTAGTGCCTTGAATGGTGAACTGCCATCAGAGAAATGGCATGATTTTTAAAAGGCCATTTGTCGCGGCCCAGCAGCTTGCACCACGAAAAAGAAAAAGGAGGTCATCTTGGTTCGCGTTTCCTTATGTTTTCAGAACATCATGTGCCACCATGCTTGAACTTGGCTTGACCTTGGCTTGAGGCATGCTTGAACGTGTGATGTCAGGTTGAATTTATGGAGATATGATTTGGAGGCCATTTTGTTCGTGTCTTGCTTGTTTGTTGCTTGGGGAGTTCATGTTTGAAGATTTTATCTTGTCTTGAGAAAGCAAGAGAAAGCAAGAGGAAGCAAGAGAAAGCAAGAGGAAGCAAGAGAAAGCAAGAGGAAGCAAGAGAAAGGCAGATCAGAAAGGCAGGTGGAATTAGACACGTGCAGTGTGGCAAAGAGTTTGTGATTTTGAGTTTGAGTTTGCTGTGGCAAGACGAGTTCACTTGATTCAGGATGTTTGGAACCCAGTTCATGACCAGGTAACCTCTAGAAAGAGTTTCTTGTGATGTCTTGTGCAGTTGCTTGGAGCTTCGTTCATCGCAGGTTTAGCTTCCAGCGAGTTTTCTTGCGAGTTCACTTGTGCTTGTTTGCAACTATGTTCATTGCAAGTTCGTGTCTAGGTAACCTTGGAGTTTTCATCTTTTGCAGTCGATGTCAACTTTGTGAACTTGTCAGGTCTTGAGATCAGAGGTTCGCACGGCATGGTAACTCTAGATCACCTTTTGCTTCCTGAGCTGACAGGTAAGTTGTCCTTGAAAGCCTTGTGCTTTTGAGGATCTCGAGGATGAGGTTGAAAAGGGTCAATGAAATAAGGAATCAACCCATGAGATTCCATGACCCACCTCTGAGAGATCCTTCTTGCACGTTTGTCCTTGGTTGAACGCGTGTTGGTTGAAGGTCGAAGTTGATTCTTTGATGGATCTGGAGTTTTGCTTGGTTTGAGCTCGAGTTTACCTCTGGATTGATGTCATTGAGATCACCTTTGAGGGCAGAAGTTTGGATCTTAGTTGATGTCTGATCCTTAGTTGCTCCAACAAAACGACTAGAACTAGAAGAAGAGAAGAAGACAGAAGAAGAAGGCAGGAAGCCCTAGGCGACCCAAGAAGGGGTGTGAAAAGTAGCGTACAGCGCACGTGTACAGCGTATGGCTCACCTAGTGCTTGCTTCTTTAGGGAATTTTCGTTTTTGGAGTGCTTGGGGTTGGAGCTGAGTGGAGGTCTGTGCCCTTTTTGTGTTTGACCTTTGACCACCTTAGCAGGAGGATGTTTGAAGTGGCAACTTGTGGCTAGGAACTGCTTAGAGAACCTTTTGGTAGAGCACGATGTCTTTAGAGATTGTTTGATGTAGTTTCCTTGCAGTTTGTGTAGTTTGGAGATGACTAGGTACAGTCATGTACTCTTTCAAGAAGAGTGGATGTGCTTCTAAGAAGCTAAGAGGACATTTGAAGACAGTCTATAAATGACTGTAACTTTGGCTCAAGGAGCGGGACCGAAAAGGGCGCGTTGCTACTGTGTTTTCACAGAACCAGGTATCAGATTCATTAAGGCAGAGGCTTGGCAAAACTGTCGGCAGCTCCGCATCGTTAAACCGCCTGCCACAGTAGTAGGCATTTCCGATAATGTCTTCCGCGATTGCAAACTCCTAAACAGCGTCGCGGCTCCGGGTTGCCTAGACTTTGGGCATAAAGCCTTTGCAGAATGTTGTTCCTCAATGGGTGTATGCATCGGAAGGAATTGCAAATGTGTTCAATAGCGAAGCCAAGCTAGGGCAATACCTCTTCCAAGGCGGAATTTGCACTGTCATGATCGTTGACCTGCCTTGGACCCACGCTAAGGCGCATGCCCAGACTCTTGACGAGTATCTACGATGTAGCGTTCACACCCATAAAATGCACGGTTGCCTAAATCCCTGAGCTCCGTCGGGATGACAACTTCGTAGTGCCACGCAATTAAAAACACTTCTTTGCCTATTAGCGTGAGTCGTGGCGGGAGCCATACGCTGTTTAAAGCGACACAGTGGGCAAATGTGGAAGAAGGGAGGGCTGTAATCTCTGTGTCCATGAGATTGACCTCCACAAGGCTTTTACAATTTTCACAGGCACGCGGCCCGATATTGTGGAAGTCACTCGGCAGGCAGAGCTGTTCAATGCATGCACCGCAGAACGCCCCTTCAGGCAGTCCTCGAGGTTGGCTGGTATGATCCATGTCAAAGGTGATGGTGGTAAGTGTGAGGCAACTCTCGAAGGCATACTTACCTAGTTGTGCCCCCGGTGCAAGGACACTGTTGTCCTCTGTCCCATGACTGGCCCCAACTCGACTTAGGGAGCAGCACTCTGCAAACACCCTGGGGCCGTATCGGATACACCCCGGGGCGATGACCTCTCGCAGCACATAACACCCTAGGAAAGCACCTTCTGCCAGACTTATGACCGAGGGCGGGAGTTTGACAATTTGTAGTTGCTGACACGCCTGCCAAGCCGCAGCTCCGACATGTCGTATGCCAGTTGTCACTTCTACATGCCGAAGTGAAGGTGCAGCATAAAATGCTCTGTCGGGAACAGCTCCCCTCGGGTTGGGCGGGACGCGAACAGCCTTGGGGTAGTGTTCCTTGCCGTCATCCTGGAACTGCCAGATGGAATGCCCATCTACCATGCAGGGACGGACGACAATTTGGAGCTGCGGTCGTTGCAAGAGCACAGTGCGGAATGCTTCTGGCAGGGGTTGCTGATTTTGGAGGTTGAGCAACTCCAGTTCACAGCCAAAGACATCCAACTCAGAGACTGTCGGCAGAAAGCAGAGAATGTCATCTTCAAGCTCTGCTACATCCTCATAGTGGGTGAGGTCTATTTGCATTGCATATACCGTACCAGCTATGGTAACCAACTCGAGGTTGATCTCATAACGGTCTTGGGGAGTCGGCATTGTCGCATAGGCGGTAGCTCGCGCGTGCTTACTATGTGTGCTTGAGCCAAATCACAGAGACACCGAAGAGATAATCGTTGACCCTGTTATGACAATTAGGCCACAAGTAGGAGGGTGGCTAAGGCCACCCACCCCCTGGGAATGATCAAGCAACTCGAAGACGTATGTTGATCGGGATAGGTCCTACTGCCAGCTACCTTACTGCCACCAACCACAGGACCGCCCATAGGGCGAAGGCGGTGGGGAGGGCCTACTGTGCCAGGAAGGCCACGCTGCCGACGAGGAGCTTCCCGATTCTGGCGGGGGGACAGTTCGGCGAGCTTTATTACCTGGGTCAGTGGCTTCTTGACTATAGCCCATGTGGTCTTGAAGCGCCTGCTTGTGGGCCACAAGTTGAAGCCTGAAAGTAGAGTTCCCAGTGAGCCATACACAAAGCTGATCCCATCGTTCTTTGGTATAGAATTGTGTGCCATATTGATTGTATGGGCGATCTGCCATTTTTGGAGTCAGAGGATATCCTTTGTGGTAGTAGTCTATGAGGACGCTACTAGGGACTTTGGTCAGCATCAGGCGGGGAGACAGCAGGTGCCATCCTGTGCCGGCCATGGCAACACGGAGCCCGGAGGTCAGCCACTGTGCCACGACAGCACTTTCTGCATCAATGCTCCCTTGTTCAAAGTTGCCAAGCGCAGTTGCTAATCGGGTATAGCCTATGCCGAAGCGGCCATATCCCTTGGCAAAGGTGTAGTTGGGTTCAGCCCTCATGTCCTCATCCTCCGTGGCCTCTTCAGTGCAAACCTCGAGGTTCAGCAAGCCCCACCGGCACAGGGAGGGCAAGCTTAGGCGACCGATCAGCTGACCCTGTGGCGTCAGAGTCAGAGTCTTCTTCTGCAGACAGGTCTACATTGGGGTGTTTGGCAGTAGTCAGGTCTCGCCACAATGGGACTTCGATGCGCAGCCTCAACTGTAGAAGGGAGGGAAACGAGAAAGCTTGTCCTAAAGACGGGTCAAGGGCACCACTAGAATAGGCTCTTTCTGCCCAGGACGTGTCCGGCATTCGGGGGTACCGGTCATAAATAATATCCTTTGCGTGCACTCCCACCACGAGCAAGGGGTTGTCCTCAGCATCCTCTTCTTTTGACCGATATCCATAACCCCCTTTCACTTCCGCAGGCGTGTAGCCCTGTCGCTCCATGGCTACCACCAGGTCAGGCAGTATTTGTACCGGTAGATAGATAAAGAGGTCATTGGTGGGCAATGTCTGTTCCCCATACTCCATTCCCCTAACAAAGGACATGAGGACAGTGCGCATGAAGGTGAGTGCATCAACGTCTTTTTCCTTCGTCGTCTGTGATTTTCCTTCCACTGCTTTTGCTGGTCCTGGATCCTGGTGTCTATGTTGATTATCAAAGGAGCAGCACCGCACAATGAAGGCCAGGAGGCCGTATTGCCAGAATCGGGGGTTTGCGTAGAGGGCGAGCTGTTTGTGAGCGATGAAGGGACATGCTGGATGTCCACTCTTTACAAAAGCAAAGAGGTTGGATAGGGGAGCAGCAAAGGCTTCACTTATACGAAGGAGATCCCCTATATAGGCCTGGTTGATTTCATCCGGAATGTTCACAAAGGAGGAGCCATGGAGTGCTTCTTCTGTCACCCTCCTCCAGAGGAACGTACGGACGAGGCGATTGATTTGCTTGCTGGAGATAGCAAGTCTCGCCATCGGCCATTCCCTAGGAAGGTCACTGTAGGTCTGTACTGCCGGGAGCGGCGCCCTGTGCCTGGCTGTTTCGCTGGCCGTTCGAGCCGCAGATTGATAGTCGTATAGAACCTGCATGGCTCTCTGCTCGGATTCCAACTGGAGATCAGTGTCGGCCGTGCCTCCACGCTCTGTGGTCTCTTGATCACCGGCAATGTCGATTTCAGTCATCGTGTGTGGGCACTCTTGCATCGATTCAGGGCGGCCCGGCGGTGTCGTAGGATTCCTGCCAGCAGGGGCTACCGGATTTTGTAACTTCTTGGATTGAGCTCGCCCGGCACTGGCCTAGGACCCCGGTCTTCGTTTGATTGGGGACTCAGACGATTGTGAGGTGGGGCTGCTATTTGGGGGGTCCACATCCTGTGGTGGTAGCACGCTTCCTGCATCATCTTCTGTGTCCTGCATGTCATCATTTGTGGGACATGCGTCAGGAAGGGCCGGACGATTGCTAAGGCAATCACCCTCTTCTTCTACAGAGGAGGTGGTAGCACTAGCATCATCTGCCATCTGCGCATCGGCTTCCTCTGGGTGCTCTGTGCTCGGAATGGTGGGCGACTTGGTGGAGGAACTGTGGATTGAGACTGCTTCATTCGCGTCTTCTTCAGCCATATCCGCATCTGTCACCGCAAGGGGGGGTCGGCGACTCTCCCTCTCGCATCGCTTGTTCCTCGTTGCCTGGGTCACGGTCAGAGATAGAAAGGACCTCAGGTGTCTGGTTCGGCCGAGGCCAGTAACAGCCATGCTCTAGAAGGCCTGGTTTCGGTGGAAGGACAAGGTCAGATTCAGGGTCATCAAGGACTGGCTGTACTCTCCACGCATCGTAGAAGTAGACCCAGTGCAGTGCTTCAAAGGTATAGTCTTGCGCACTGCGCTGCTCACGCGCGGTTGGCGTTGGTTGGTAGCGAAGGGAGCTGCCCACGCTACAGCGTTGCCCTGGGCCAGAGCTGTTGTGGAGGAGTCGCCAACTTCCTGGCTGCTGCCCATCCGTGATGACTAACCACTCAGGCTCGAGCGACGCATCAGCTGCGTAACCATACACCAGGTCATGCACCACCGTACCCCCAGGCAGGTAGGGCCCTTCTACAAGGCTGGTAATTTCCGCTTTGGTCAAGTGCTTATAATCGTGGCTAAGACGAGGCGTAAGCGCCTCACCTTGCCGTGATGGTGTTCTGCAAGACAGACCGGCAGAGGGCCGCGCCACATTGGATGGGGCAAAAGTGCCTGTTGGAAGAATGTCGTGGCTTGCGCGACCTGAGTGACTCGAAGGTCCAACGAGCCAAGGACCGTGGGCTCTTCATTGCTGTCATAGGTATATATTGTTTGGACACCATGCAGAAGGGCGGCTAAGACTTGCAGGGCCCCCGGCATTCCTTGCATGTTCAATGGGCATGCCAAGATGGTAAGATCAGTGGCTCGGCTGTATGCCACGTTCGCTCGTGTGAAGCATTCCTGGTCGTAGTCTAAGTGGCGTCCGTCACCACTGAGGAATGTTGACACCCCATGGATGACGATGCAATGCTTAGCCGTGGCGCCTGCCACCTTGACTGCCGTCTCTGCATTCGCCTTCTTCTCAGCAATGGAGAAATAATTGCGCAGGTTCGTGGCCCCTTCACGAGTGGTTGTGAGGGCCAAAATGTCTTCCGTGTCAGAGCCTGCTTTGGCGAGTTGGTCCTCGAGGTGTTGATACACTCTTACCGTAGGGTCGTTGTTTGGGTTTTGCCGTGCCTGCAGCTTGGGCGAAGTATGGCACCAGTGGACAAAGCGTAGGCCTGTGGCAATCTTCTGATCCTCTCGGATTGAGGTGGTACCGATTTGCCAAGTATCTCCCATTCGGCTGCACAACATGGGGTACTGAATTCCTATTAATGGCTCATACACTTCTTGGGCAACTCTTGCACTTGTTGGCAGCATCAAGCTCCAGCAGTGTGGGCCTGCCACTCCCGATCTCTCAGCCGCAGTTTGCGCTTGTCGAAAGTCAAACGGGCTGTCTGGGCTGGTGGCTGCATAGCCTAGCCCCACCAGCAGTCCTTCCGGGAGATCCAGGTCTACTCTGGAGAGGTCTTTGTAGGTGGATTGTAACTGGCAAGCGAAAGAGGATGTGGCTTGGACCTTCTCCGGGCGAAACCAACTTCTCCCTAGGGGCATGTGGCCCGCTACTTTGGCCGTTTCCTCTAGGTCACTAAGGCCAAAGCCTCGGCCGTGTCGGAGGAGCTTGTGAAAGACGCCTGGTATTTCATGCGGCATATACCAGGTGGTGGGGGCTCGCAGCCCAATGGGAGCTTTGAGTAGGAGCGTGCGATGGGCTCTCTGTCCATCAGCTACTCCACCTGGGCTCTGTTTGGGATCACCAAGTAGTAATCGAAAGAAGGGTTGTCGGGGGACTGTTGGCGCAAAGGCAGATTTGAGGTCCATGTCCTGCTGGGCCTCTTCGCTAATGAGCAGGTCCACATTCTCCATATGAGTGTTGAGTGTGGAGTGAGTTTGCCCTTTCTGGTCCCAAACAAGCCCAGTAGTGACAATCACCACGTGGCAGCCGGGGATGAAAGATGCCGCTTCGCTTGCTCGCAAGTCATAGTTCGTGCAAGCTGTATTAGTCTCTGCCTCTTCCCTACTGACTGGTCGAATGAAATATCGTTGATGGTCCGGCTCTAAGTCGAAGGCTGTGAGCAGCTTAGTGATTGCCCGACCTGCTGGATTCTCTTTGTGCACCACTGCAATCTTAAGGTGAGTGGTGAGGGCCAGCGATCTAGTCTTGCCCGCTCCAAAGACACCTGCTACTGCCAAGGTAGATCTGCCAGCTCTGAGGGCCAGCGCAAGACTGGCGGCCATAGAGACAATATGCCCATTATCTTGCCTAGCGGCAGTTCCCAGGGCAACAGCAAAGCTGGATGCTTGGGGGCAGTATTGCATTGTATTGCCAGAGGTCAGCAACTGGAAGAGGGCGTGCAAACTCTGCAACAGGACAACCGTGCATTCTAGTTGATACGGAATGGGCACCTGGCCCGGAATACCCAGCACTGTGGGTTTGTGCTCTGCAGCCAAGCAGGCCATTTGCAAGAGGTGGTCGGCAGTAACAGTGTCTCCTGCTTCCGCGATGGCCAACACTCGGAGCTTAGTTGCTCTGGGTTCTAGCACGCAGAGGCTAGGTGGGAACGCCCATGGCGCTGGGCACGCTAGTCCGGTTTCAGTTGGCGTGGGCAGTGGCACGAAATCCTCCGGGAACGGTACTAAGGCAACATCCCAGTGCCGAGGACTGCTCAGCCGACGAAGCTTTTCACTTGGCGATTCATCTCCTTTTCGCTTTCGAGAGGGAGACACAAAAGCCAGCAAGAGCGCCAAGACAGAGTAGCATGCGCCGTGCTCCTCCAGAACAATTCGATAAGCCTTCCCAGCCTGCGAGCCCATGTGCACTGTACTCGAGGGACTGCTGGCGAGTTGTTCAAAATTACAACCTTGGAAGTGCGCCGGACAAAAGATAGCAGTTTGCGACCCCGAAGGGAAGGCTATGCGATATTCATGCATGCCCTGCAATCCAGTGGCTGTGGGCGTGACTTCCACGACTAGGCCAAACTTTCGCACTGTGGGACTGCTCCACAGTTCTTGTCTTGTGGTGGCCTCATCTACAAAAGTGAGCTGCGGAAGAAAGAGGGCTAGAATGACAAAGACTTCTCGAAACGGAATCGGCGCCAGCAGGTCTCGAGCCATCTCAGTCAGCCATTGAGCACATGCACTTTGGGTTCCTTTGCCAACACGAAAGTTTTTGAGCAGCAGCGCCTGTGCTTCTTCCATGGAGGCAATTGGCTGTCCTGCCACACAACTTTGTAGTAGCACCAGCAATTCCTGGTCAGGGCAATGAAGATTGGACACCAACAAACTGATAGCCCCTTCCCAATCCTCACTCGTCATGGCCGTTTCGAATCGGATCCAGGAGGCAAGTCGCATCGGAGCAGCAATCCGATCGCGGCGAGGGATAACCTCCGGGTGCGTGAGCTTCAGTGTGGTGAGGCTAACTTTGCCCGCAGGAAGTTGGCACTGGAACCAGTGCCAGTAACAGTGCTTGTGCTTGCCCATCCATCTTGCCGAGTCTGTCACATACGTGATGTGTAAGGATTGTTGCAACATATCGAGCTCGTTCTCTGTCGGCTTCCAGTCACACAAGCAGTCTTCAGCAGCATGGACAAGGTAGTAGTTGTGCCTGTCAGGCTCTGCAGTGGCAACGAGTGCCGCTAAGACACTCTTCGGCATTGCAATGGCGCCTAGGCGCGCTGTGATCTGACTGGCTGGCCAGAGGCAACGAATTGCTAAGGCAATCACTGCTCCCGTGTAGCTGCCAGCACTAAAACCATTTACAGTAAAGTGGGTGGGGTCTGCTTGTTCAGTCGGTCGCAGGCACCCAAGCACTGGCAAGTAGGCAAGAAGTCGCAGTGGCTGGATCGAAAGAAGTTTCCACCAAAGGCCACTGAGAAAGGCCTGGTGCGGCAGCCGTCGATGAGCAGGGAGCAGCCTGGCTGCTTGTAACACATGCTGGGTTCGTTGGTACAGAAGGGCTGCCTTGCCATACCCTAGAGCTTCCCATTTTTGGCACGGATTCTGTGTGAGCGCAAAGAGGGTGGCAACTTCATGCACTCCGGTCGACCAGCCATAGGCAACCCCCCATTCTTGATCGGCAAGGACATCAGCGGGGGAAAGTGACGGCCCATAGACTTGACTTTCTCCGACTGGCGGACACGTGCAATGAAAGTGCGGGGGGACCTCCCCTTCAAGGGCTCCACCTCCCAGGCCACCACAATTGATTTGAAATACTGACGGCAGTGGTGGGGATGTGCATCTAACCCAGTAATCATTGAGTTGGGCAATCATCCATAGGACAGTGACCCAGAGTATTTCACCCTGCTGCCGTTGGTATATAGCTTCAAACACTTGCGGTGCAATACCTTCCAGGGGCATAATCGTGCCTCGGAGTTGAAGGAGCAAATCACTATTAGCTTGAAGGAAGTGCTTTTTTTCTCCGGGGACCAGACACTGGGGGTGCTCTAATGCAACTTGCAATTCCTCGTGAGGACATGCTTCAATGTCTGTGTGGACTGCAACTACCCCTCGTAGTTGAGCGACTTGACTCCACGGCACAAAGAGGGGAGGAGACAGCTGTTGCGGACAGGGAGTGCATGGACGAGGGTCAGGTGCCTGACTACCCTGAGTCGAGTCGCTTTCGATTGCTTGAGCAAGTCGATCCGCTCTCTTGGCAGAAGTATCAGACGAGGGCGTGGACGCTGTCTCCACGTCTGTATCATCGACCTCTGCCGGAAGACAGCTAAGGCTGTCCCCCTGCAGCTGTGCGGTAAAGAGTTCGGTCGCTTGCGGACGAATCGCCCGCCACTTTAAGAGCAGGCAGAAGCGCAAGGCACTGTTCCCTGCTACCCCAGAGAAATAACCTGTGAATTTGCAACCTCCTATTGGTTTCCAAGTCTCCACAGCCCACGCGGGGGGGAGATTGGGCATGCCTAGTATCGCAATCGGCAGCGTTTCCCACCCCTGATGCTCCAGCTCTCGTAAAGCAGCTTGCGCTCCAACTTTGGCTTTGCCAAAGGCATGAAATATGGCAGGACGCATTCGGTTGCGCGGTAGTGCACTGGCTTGAAAGAGGTGTTCACCTGGCAACGACGCGACTGTACATGGCCCTGTAAGCATTGGAAGCACTGAAAGTATTCCCTGTTCAAAGGTGGCTCGAGCCCAGCTGGTGACCCACGGCGTTCGCTCTCTTCCAGCAGGGGTGAGGGCCCTGGGATGGGATTGCCGTGGCCACTTGATCGTGCTGTCTGGACCAAGTTCATCCGGGGTGGTCAAAAGTGCTTACACATGTAAAGCCCATATAAGGACCAGACCATACATAGGTCAAGGGCGGTTTGCATTGCAACACCAACAAAAGGGGTAAACATAGTGCCACTGATAACTGTATCGCTTGGATTGACTGGTGGTCTGGCTCTAGATACCAAGGCAAGGCGGCCCGCTTGGAGGCTCTTCGCCAGGGTCGAAGCAGTAACATCATGTTCCAGCGGACTGTGCTTGCTGCGATTGCCGATTGAAACAACCAGGCCGGCATTATATTCCAAGTGAGCCTCTGTGAAGAGGAGCATACCAATTCCTGCACAGGAACTAGACTCTGAGCGTGCACGCCCCAGCAGATCGACCCACTGGTGCTGCTGATGCGCCAGCTGCAGTAGATCTTGCACCTCAAAGAGCGTGACTGGTACACAGTCATTGTCAATGAGTGCAAAGTGTTGCGCCGGATACAAGAAACGTGCTACCTCTAACACAAAAACTCCTGCCCAGTAGTATGGAACCTTGTGGAGGCCAGTCGTAGTATCCGCACACACCCAGAGTATGTCAGTTGTTTCTTCCTGGGGACCCACTAGGCACCTACGGGAAGCCCACCACGCTGCAAAAGCCGGCCAATGCGGGACATCTGCTGGCATGCGATTGTCCACTATTAAGTAGATCATTTGATTACTCATGATCAAGTCACGATGTGACATTAGTGTTCGAATGATGGCAGTAGTGTCAGGCAAATCCCCCTCAGTTGCAAGAGTGGGATACCCTTCGTCCTTTTTGGGTGGCTGAGCTCGAACATCGGACAAGCCCAGAGTGGGGCAGGCAGAGTCAAGGCCGAAAGGACTGCTGAGAGTGTCTTTCATAACCATCGCTGCATATGCTTCCTCCTGGGACTGGTCCACCCTAGCCTCCGTACCCCTAGCGAAGCTGGCCTGGCCATCTGCTGTCAGCCATTCCGCATGATCGCGCGTATATACAAAAGGCACGTGGACTCTGTCCTCCAACCCTTCCGTTAGGTCCAGTGAATTACTGTCTTCCATCCACGGGTCATGTGACATGGTGATTGCTCTGTTCGAAGGTACGAAAGCAGCCCCCGCCAACTAAGGCTGGCAGTTGCTTTGAGCGTCACAAGCAAACGAAAGGCGACACTGGTGATGTCAGCTAAGGCTGACCTCACGCATACGTGCTGGCCGCTACGACCTGCTTGAGCCAAAGGCTACGGAAGTAGTAGTAGTAGTAGTAGTAGTAGTAGTAGTAGTAGTAGTAGTAG
>CAXAMN010023178.1:0-18461 GCA_963970005.1 Durusdinium trenchii | reverse complement strand
CTCCTAGTAGCAATGCCCTTTGTTCCTAGTAGCGTCCTTGCTCCTAGCAGTACGGCCAGGAGCCCCTAGTAGCAATGTCCTTTGTTCCTCCTAGTAGTACGGCCAGGAGCCCCCAGTAGCGTCCTTGCTCCTAGTAGCAACGACGGCCAGGAGCCCCTAGCAGCGTCCTTGCTCCCAGTACCAATGCTCTTTGTTCCTAGTAGCGTCCTTGCTCCTAGTAGCAATGCCCTTTGTTCCTAGTAGCTACTCGCTCGTAGTAGTACGGCCATTAGCGTCCGTGCTCCTAGTAGCAATGCGCTTTGTTCCTAGTAGCTACTTGCTCCTAGTAGTACAGCCATGAGCCCCTAGTAGCGTCCTTGCTCCTAGTACCAATAAGACAAAATATTGTCATTTCAACTTTTCTTTTGGAAAACCAACTTTTTTTGGAGATAATAAACCATGTTGCCACAGTGTACATGTGTCAAAGTATGACAATCAACTCTGGGTCTTGGCCCTTCTGGCTCAAGCAAAAGCTACCCAGCTGGAGCACAAGTTGGCCAGAGATGGCCCCAAAGCAACGGGGGTCCTCCAGGTCAACCTCGCGACCAAGATATGTCTGGGTGCCCAAATTTGGCTCGGTGCCAGAAGGCGCCAGAAGAGTCAGAGCAAGACCAGAATCCTACCCAAACTTGGGCGGACCCCTGGTTGACTGATGGTCCTACCCAATCCTGCTCATGTCCCTGGCCGGATTCAAGCGATAACCCTAGCCAGGAAAATAACCAAGCGGGGTCTAATTTTCAAGCCATAGATTTCACTTTTCCTTCTCAGATCGCAAGGCAGCTGAACGCGGAATGCAATCCCTATTCAGTTTCAATGTTTCATGCGACGAATGGTTGTTCATCATAAAAGTACTATAGTTTCAGAGCAATTATTACTTAACTTGTCTTGGAGTCATGACATTCACGTAATCATATGATTGAAATCGGAGACATGCGTCATCATGGCACCATGATGGCTCAAATTCGAACAAGCCACACTAGGGTCTAAGAAGACCTTGAACAGCTCATTGGGAGCATTATGGAGGACATATTCAGAATTGGCAGCTCAGACGAGGATGGCTCCGATATTGAGATGATGGAGGCACCAAAAAGCTCACCTCCGCGACCACCAAGGCCTGGTTCCGGGCACATAATGATGCAGTGATGTGGATGATATATCATTTTGTGGGAACCGGTTAGGGCGATAAATCTATTTTACAAGACCTTTAAGTATATCCAAAAGCCAAAGTTTTGGGACACTGAATCGTTTCATATCAAAGCCGATTCATCCGCTAGGCAGCTGCAAATGTCCGTATCGGATCCAGGGCCTGCTCCTTGGGAACGCGCCTTGCAAGCCAGTTCAAGTTTGTCTGACTTGGTCATCGACAAAATTGAAGAAGAAGGCACCAACCAGACTCAGTGCCATCCCCACCACTTCATGGAGTTTTATTTTACCTCCACGGGTGGCACTGCCGCTACAAAGAACTGGCTTCTTCGCGCGGTGCAGTTTTGATTTGATGACTGGCTACGATTTCTTGAAGTTTGAAGATCGCGCCAGAGCACTGAGATTGTATGAGGCGCATGCACCTTTTTCCGTCATGCTATCTCCACCATGCACTATGTTCAGCAAAATGCAAAACCTAAATTTGAAAAATGCAGCCGCAGATTCGCAAACAGAGGTTTGCAGACGCCAACTGCATGCTGGATTTTGCTATGCATATTGCCGATCGGCAGCTGAAAGCCAACCGTTTCTTCTGTCATGAACATCCATCGGGCGCATCCAGTTGGCGCAGAGCATCAGTAGCCCAACTTGCAAACAAACACAATGTTTTCCTGGTTTCTTTTGACCAGTGTCGAACTGGTCTGAGGACTCCTTCCGGCTTGAAACCTATCCAAAAAAGGACGGTTCTGATGACCAACAGCCGGGAGATCCACAACATCTTTTCTCCCCTCCAGTGCAAGTGCACCGAGGAGCACGCAGTGATCCAAGGCTCCGAATCGGGTCTTCAACTCTCTTCATGGTGCCAAGTGTATGAGGATGGTTGCAAGCGGCCATTTGAATCAAGCCCACTTGCGCATAGTGATGGGCGGCGGCTGAGTAGTATGATTGGGAACATATTGGATATGACTTGGCACTCACTGGCGGCAAAAAAGCCCATTGCATCGACAGCGCCAGCGCCCGACTATCAAAGGAGTCACCATCAGACAGTCAGAAACCTTGGTTGAGTCCATTTCGCGACGATCTAGGGGGGTCATTTTTCGACCCCCCCAGTTAGCGCCGTTTCGTTTGAAACGGGACGATCTCTTGATCTAGGTTATACAAACTTGACGATCTAAGGTTTCATTTTTCGACCCCCCCAGTTAATCGCAAAATGGGTTTTTCAACATTGAGTTAGGATTCTTGCGGCTTTCCCAAAGCTTGGGCTTGGTAAGGAGACCGGGCAGTCATGTGGGACGGCATGGTGTCAGGCAAACCAACAGAAAAAGTCCAGTTAGGCAAGGCGCATTCCCCCGCGGGGTTGGTCGCCCAGACGCCATGGATGTGAAGGAAGAGACGAAGGAGGACCCAGAGAATAGCAAGAAATCAGAGCCCGAGGCTCCACAAAACGTGGCCATGAAATCATCTACTATCCTCCGGACATCAGGCCCCTCACCCACACCAGCAGCATCAATGGCAATCACTGAAGCTAACTTCAAGGAAGTCGCTTGGACAGCCATGAACTTCCACCTCGAGGCTTGTGGAGGTCCAGTGCAATATCTGAAGCGCGAACTGGGCAGCCCAGGAAACTCTAAATGGAAAGATTTCGCTGAGCAGCTTCAGCTCGCCTTTCCCAGGCGGACCGATTTGTCCTATCTGGAGAGCCTTGAATTGCCTCGGGGCCACGACCCGAGTGAGACGTTTCGGGTGTCTTTGCGGCAACTGGGCTTCGTGGAGCGCTGCAGCTCCAAGCCTATGACTTTTAGAGTCACGGCAGCGGCGCTTGCAGACGAATATTTGACGAACGCTTGTCTGACTGCACAGGAGCCTTTGCTTCTGTATCAGCAGCCCCTTGACCTGCCCTCGGAGTTCAAATACTCTGAAGAGCTTGAGGCGGGGCTTTGGTTTGGACCCACTACCTGAAAGGGGCTGCTCGTGCTACCAGCATGCTGATTCTGGCGCGCGTTTTTCTGAATGAGTTGAAAGTCGATGCGCAGCTTTTGAATCCAGGCTTGCGCCAATCCTTGCTAGCAGTGTATTGCCGACTTGGCACTGCCGCAAGCGATTCAGCAACCATCGCCATGGAGAACGCACGGTTGTCCGCCCGCGGAGCAATCCGTGAGGCCCATGACATCATCACATGGGCGGGCAAGCTGCATACCCTTAAATTGAAAGGGCTGGCTGCAAGCCGAAGTCATCAAAAAACACAATGAAAGCGCCACGAAGGACTCGGCCATCCAGGGGGCCAAAAGGATCACTCTTGGATTTACCCGAGCAGTGCCTATCCTTGTTGCTACAGCACGTATCCGAATTTGGATTTGATGGCTGCGCATTGAATGAGACCGCTTTTAGCAACAAGAAGCTCATGCCCGGCTTTCAGCCACGTGCAAACAGCGACCGAGCATGGCAGAAAAGGGTAGCGGTAACATCAGAAGGCTACGAATTGCTGGTCCGCTACGTGCATTGTTCACACGCGCGCAAACCCAGTGCAATTCGCTCCAAACTGGACACGGCTGCAATGACCGAGGCAGTGCAAATGAGTCAGCTCTTGATTTCATGCTTGCAGGAAATCCAAGACCAGCACGCTTTGCCCGAGGGAGCGAAAGACAAAATCCTACAAGACTTCGTGGATGGAGACAACAACCTGGAGATGGAATTATAAGGCGCCATTTCAGAATTGAAAAAGGGATGGCAGCCTGCTGAGCTGACACCTTTCAGAGAGCTTATCGCTACTTGCATAGCCATGCGCGATGGCAAATTGGAAGCACTGGTGAAAGGCCCCAAGATTTCCGCTGGGCAGCTTGAAAAACAGGCTTTTGAAGTGCTACTATCATCTTTGCAGCATGACGTAGACACTTATGCAGTCTGGAAGGCCAAGTGCCTGGATCGTGACTCGGCACACCAGGCGATCTGGAATACCATGAGGCGCCAGTCAGGGCTACCTCGGATTGGAGGCGCCACATGACAGCCAGACCGAGGCCCACGGCAGGTGGAGGAAAAAAAGTGGCTTAGCGCGGGGGCGGGTCAGGGACCTGGGAGGTTAAGTTTTTGTGTTCTCACAAAAAAGGAACTGCCAGAAAAGTTAGTTTTTTCATTTGGTTGGTTTTTTGGAATATGGGAGTGTTAGAAGAGTAGTTGACAAAGGACTGTCCCACAGCCATTTGGGCTGATCAAAGGAAAGGCTGGGAGAGGTTTCAAAGCCATGAAGCGGCCTGCATCTTCTCAGAAGCGGCCAGCGTCAAAGAGACCAGCTTCGAGGTTGAGGACAGACTTTTTGGGAAAGGCGGCTGAAAACTAAAGAATTAGATTAGATGGGGCTGCATTTAGATCCATGGTGCCAAGTGCAAAGGTTCATAGTGACAAACACTTGTCATTGACACACCGCAGCTCCACAATGCCCAAAGCCCTTCAGCTTGGCGATCTTTTAAGAAGACCTTGCCTTTGCTCGAATGGCCGTTGCTTTCAACAATTTCTAGATTCCGCTGAAGCAGTGTCAGTGGAAAGGGAAAGATTTGCAGCGTTAGATGAACGCCGGAAAGAAACTTAGCTACAGATAATACTTTTAAATGTTTGATTGTTGTCATATGTTGTAGTTAAATTTGATTCAGGCTTTAGTCAACATGCGATCTGCAACCAAAATTTAGGAATCCCTTCTGCGGGAATGGTACAATGTAACGGAAGAGTTTGTTGCGGCTCCTCCTGTGGCGGATCCTGGCACACTACTCCAAACTGACTCTGAAGGTGAGAACGATTTACTGTTAGAAACGGACTCAGATGAAGCAGAACCTGGCCCGGCTTCTGATCAAGAAAGTGTTGGGGAGATTCTTTATGAGACAGATTCTGACTGCGCTGGTGAAGCGCCCCTATCCAAAAGGAGAAAGTACTCTGAAAGGAAAAGGTCTGAGCCGTTGAAATTTTTGGACAAGCAGGTATGCAAGCACGCGCATGCTCGCCTTTATGGCATCGGCGCTGGTGCCCTGCAAAGGCTTCGAGAGGGTAAATCTGCTTTCTCTATGCAGCAGAACCGCTTGGAGGAACCAAAGCACAAAGTCCTGGGGGTCTCTTTGGTGCGCGATTGTTCCAACAGAAAGTGGCCCAATGTTTGGGCATTCTTTTGGTTGTTGTACATGAGCTGCGCAGAGGTTATGCCTACCAAGTTCGTGATGCCACGGCAAGGTGGATTTGAATCCCATATTTCCAGCGATCCTGACTTCCAAGAGCGGTACACTCGGGCCTTCATGGCCAATTTGGAAAGATATTCTGGGTGTGAACCAGCTTTCTGGCTGTGATTGGACAAACTTATTGTTTTGTGTTTAGTGAACCTTCCAAGAAATATATACTATAAATCATATTCCATTGTAAACTGCTGCTTTGACTCACAAACAAACTAGGCTTCACAGGGAGGGCCTGGCTCCTTTGAAGGGCCCCGGCGATTTTTGGAATGGGCCAGGCCTACTGACCTTTACTTTCAGTATGTTGCTTTTGCAGAAGCGCGGCAAGAGGCAAGTGCTGGATTCACGACATTTCGGAGAATCATGAAGCCCATCTTTGATACGCATTTGAGGTTCAGAGACAAGCTGGAACACGCACAATGCGACGTCTGCAGCAAATTGCGCGAGAGAATCAGAAAATCAGTATCCAAGCAAACAAAAGCTTCTGCCACACAAGCATACACCAAGCACTTGCTATCTCAGTGGCTGGACCGCCAACGGTACTGGATGCTACGTTCAATCTCCAGGAACTACTTTGCCAATTCTTTGTTCCTTTCCAAGCGGTCACAGGGTTCAGACATGGCTTCCAGCTTGCTCACAATCATACAGGACGGCATGGACCAGGCGAAACTGCGGGTACCTCGCTGGGGGTACAAGAGAATATCTAAGGCCATGGAGAAGGTGTTTCGACCCGCGTTGCATTTGGTTGGTACTTACACGCACGGATACAAATTGCAGCTGTCTCTGGCAGATGAAGATCAAAAAAAGAACAGTGAAACGAGCATTGAGCTGGTGTGTACAGCGTTGTGCAGTGTTCTCCAATCAGTTGGAACCGTCCCTTTGATGGTGCACCTACAGCAGGACACCACCTATAGGGAGGGAAAGAATACCTTCATGTTGACATTCATGATGCTACTTCAGGTATTGTGCTGCGTGCGCATTACAACCCTGGGCTTTCTTAGAACAGCTCATTCTCACGATGACATTGATCAATGTTTCGGCCAAATTTCAAGGCTCCTCATGGGGAAAACTTGCTCTTCAGCAGATGGAATGATTTCGATTCTTCAAGATTGCATCATGTCCAATGCCCCGAATGAAAACAGTGCTTCTGGTCGAATCAGGGGTTCTGTTGCTGAAGCATCCAAACTGGATGAAGTTTCTCTCTGGAAAGACTTTGTGGGACAAGTGGGCATCAAATTCAAAGGCCTTCGACATATTCACTATTTTCGCTTTTGCCATCGCCGGGATTTGGGTCCTGAAGTTCTTGACAACGTGCTGAATTTGGAGGAGTTCGGACGAGGTTTTGAACCAAATCCAACCGACACGTTCCTGGTCACAAAACGATGGCTCGCTGATCACACTGTTTTGCGAGCAATTTGTGTTGTACCTGAGTCTATGGCCAAAGACATTCGAACAGGATTCACACTTCCCCGTGGGACCGCTCCGAGACGAAGTATCAGTGAAAAGGTTCGCAAGAATCTCCAGGTTCAAGTGCCTAAGTGCCACAGAAAAGGTGAATTGTCCGATGAAGCTGCTCAGTATTTGCTGCAGTGGAGCTCTGGAACTTTGGCTCGTGTTCCAAAGCCGACATCTTACCCGATCCTGAACCATCGCTTCAATCCGGACTTGAGGTCTGAGATTCATCAGAACGGGCGTTGGGAACGGCCCAGAAGACTTAGGCATTATGATTTGACACCAGAAGGTGATTGTGCCAGCGATGACAGCTCTGAATCCGAGGGCGTGCTGGATCTCCCTGTAGGCTTTGAAGATTAGCTTTGCCAAAACAGGCTCAACATAAAAGAGGGACTGACTGCGCCAATTTGGTGTACTTGTTAGCTCCTCGACTATTATACTAGGTTTATTCTCATACATAGTGAATATATTATACGATAATCAAATTAGTTAGCAAACACCCTCTGCCAGGACAAATGCTGCGAACGCCAAGATCTCCTCTGATGAGTCGGAACATTCGGTGCTGCTGGGATCTGATGTTGAAGACAACACAGGAGAAGGCCGGGTCGGCCTGTTTCTTGTAATATCTTGTAATCTATGGTCCCCGCTTATTTTTAGGGCTGCATGTTATAAAGCTTTCAACTTTCAACTTTTTGAGTTTGGTTCTTCAATCAGTCAAACCAAAAATGATCCAGCCAAAATACACGAGGTGGACCACAACAAAAGACTCAGCCCTGGTTCAGGTCCAGAGCTTCTCTTGGAGTCGGAGCCAGAGTCCACGCGGGCTGAGGTTGGCCACAACGACTCTCAGAAACTTGATGCCTTGAGCGGTGAACCATGCGCTGCTTGACTTGAGTTGCAGTTTTTCTTGTTGAGGGGCCTGGGAATTCGCTTTCTGGCTGACCACTCAAGTCGTGGTGTTTATTACTAAATTATATGTTTTCATATTTTGTATTAATTGCGTTGTGCGTTCAGCTGAGATTCATGGCTTTGTGCGAGATTTCCTTCAGAACCCGATCTTTCACAAACTTCAGCGTCGACTATCTAGCCTCTTCCACCAGCGAGATTGCATCACAGTGGGCAGTCTATTCTCAGGATGGGGAGTTGCGGAGATGGTGGCAGCAACCCTGGAGTCATATGCTGCTGACTTGTTGAGGGTGGGGTCTTGCACAAAAAGCTTTTTTTCGGGGTTCAAGCTAACTTCACAACTAGTTTGATTGTCTCTTCCGAGGGATTTGTATTGATTTTAAGAAGTACATTTGAATTGCAGAGTCCTGTCTCACTGCTTGCAGGTGGATTTGAAGTTCATGTGTGAGAACGATCCACGAAAGCAGCGCTACTTGAAGAAGCGATTTCCAGACACGATACTCTTCAGCGATGCGTGCGAGGTGGCGGACCAATCATGCGCTGCAACGGCCGACTTGCAATATCAGAAAGTTCCGAAGGCTGGTGTGCTTTGACCAAAGTTTCATCCACCAAAGTTGTGCACGTTTTGAATGACCCGACAAAGTTTGTGATCTTTTTGAAGTGGGCATTGGCAGGTGGACCTTTTGATTGCTGGCTTTCCAAGACAAACAAGCATCTCAATGCTGACTATGACACCTGGCAGCGTGCTTGACAGCTCCTGCTCCTCGGGACGGGGGTTTGAGGGTGGGCGTTGCTGCTTATGCGAAGAAGTACCGTCCAAGCATAATGTTGCTGGAGAACGTGGCATCCCTTTTTTCCAAGCGCAAAGTGGAACAAGATGGGCATTCAGCGCAGCTTGCCAAAGCATTCGCGTCCAAAAAACTGTTGGTAGTCAGTTCAGGTTCCAGATTCTAGAGGATATGTCTATGGCCTAGGAAACACCAGTGGTTGCACGCCTTGCTGAAATGGAATCCCCAAGGTACGACCTTATTCGCCAAAAGCTTGAGGGATTGGGCTATGTGATCTCCGGTGAGCTGTACAACACTGCAGATTACGGCTTGCCGCAACAAAGGCGTCGAGCCTGGCTGCTGTGCATTATCAAAGCGGAGCTTGCTACTTCAGAAGAGCAGTTGGCAAATGATATGAGGCTTTTCATGAGGAGGAACGTTCCTTTGTCCGCCTGTGTTGATCTTTCTGCAAAGGTCTCCAAGAAGTCAGGGTCCAAGAAAGCCAACCTTGACCAGCGGGGTGCCAAATGGAAAGATGGATTTGATGAGATGTGTGGAATTTTTGGGAAGGCCTGGTGGCAACTGTATTGACAAAATTACGTTGAGATGATAGTACATTGAGCATTAAATTAACCTTCTTTTGGCTCAACCTATCTTCACCTCATTTGTCATGCGCTTTCCCGTTGAGGCCAAGCTCAAGAAGCGCATTCAGGAGATCCAGCCATTCGCTACCACTTGCTCTGCAAGAGAGCTTGCCATTTTGGCTGTTGCAGTGGAGGAGCTGGCACTCGATCATAAGGTGGATGCGATGAAGGAATTGACGGTCATTCAGGTGGTCTCTTGGATACTACTTGTATTTTTGTCATATTTTGGTAGTGAAGGTTATATTTGGGGATCGGGTTTGCTGGATCTTGATTCCTCTCATCAATCATGCACGATCCATGAACCCAGGATCAGAATTTTCAGCGGTCCAATTTCCCAAAGTCTGATATTTTCAGCATTTCTTGCTTGATTCCCGGTGGCAAGTACATCATCAGCGGCCCTGGACAGTTTCGACAAATGACTGCGAAGGATTTGGGATTTGAACCAAACTGAACCGACAACATTCAGGATTTAGTAATTATAAACACATGTTAAACCTAACTATTACAAGCCAAGTTTCATGTGTTGGTTAAGGGCATTCCCGGCAAATGAAACAGTGGCAGGAGTTGGCCACTCTTCAAGGGATTGGATACCCAGATTGGTATGACTATTCCATGGACAAGGAGTCAGATGCATTGATGCGTTCATTTATTGGCAATTCGTTCATGGCTTAGTAAAATGCCCTTCAACAATCAAGTCATGACTTGTTGCTCATTGATGTATTTGTTTCTGCCTCGTTCTCACCCCAATCAGGTTTTCTGTCCCAGTCAACCTGGCAGCTTTGGTCAGCGTGATTGCAAATTGGAATCCTGATGGCTCTGCGTAGTATGTTTCAGATCCAAATTCAGGATCCAGTCCTCAGCGTTTTGTGAACGCGTTGTGGTCCTGAGACCCTGGGAAATTTGACAAGCAAGCTGAAGGCCTAAGGACTAAAATCTATCATTGCACCGTTGCACTCTTTCTCCAGGTCCAACCTTAGGTTTGTGAAGGCTTTGCTGTTTCCTCAGTTGTTTTGTCAAATGAGAGTACCGCTGCAAACGGCTGCAAAAGGCTCTCGGTCAGCCCTCAGTGCCTTTTCATGTTTGGTGTAGTGGTGTGAGCAGCTACCCATGGCACCCAAGAAACGTGCTCGCACTAGCCAAAACAGCAAAACAACGGGGGCTCCAGACAACATCGCAGATGTAGCTCCTGTTCGTTTAGAGCTGAGAGATTGGGTGACGACTGTGTATCAAGGAAGGCACGGCTTTAGTGAAAGCCGAAAATGGTCAACCAGGGCGGCTCGTTCCTTGACATTGTGCAGAGGTGCTGGTCGGACTCAGATACCATCATAGAGGACAGCATGACCTTTTCAAAGAAGCTTGGTCTCATTGACTCAGATGCCACTGCGGAGCAGTTCATGGACAAGTTCTTGACGATGAAGGACTGGGCAGCGCAGCTAAAAGCCGCTCAACCAGGGCCAAAGTTTGTTGATTGATCCAAACCACCATAGTTTAAGGTGAGAGCGCCTTTCCAATTCCACCGCTGGCAATCAATGCAGGAATTCCCACCATCACATGGTTCGTTCTTTTGCAGTTCCATCCTCCAGTGGAGCTTTGCTGGGAATGCATTCTGGCGAGTCCCTGACATGAACACAGTGATGGACATTGCCAAGTCGATTGCGCTAGTGGGATGGCGTGAGGCCTGGAAACACTAGTTTTCAAGATTGAATCTTCACGGGGGGGCAGCTCGCCGCTTTGGGGTCCAAGTTTTGGGGGCTTGGGTGGAGAGCTCTTCTAGGAAGAGCTCGCCGCCCCCCTTCATCAGGTTGAAGAGATAGGACGGATTAATATTTATACATTTTTTGGGGAATTTTAGGGACTGAATTGGGAGGAAGGGAAACCTTTAGGGGCAGGAGGGGGGGGTGGAGAGCAGAAAATGCTCACCCCCTTCCCGACATCGGCCCCATATTCCAAGGTTTGCTTTGCACTATGTTGGACTACCTGACTATATGTTGAACTTACTAACCACGGTTTTTGTAAGGGAAGATGTACCAAACCCAATAGCTCTCAGCTTCCTTTGTTGCTTGTCAGGGCGAGACCATTGGGGCTCGGCTTTCTCCTGAAGCTCTTCGTGCTGACTCTCAACATGAATACCACCAGGCAGAGCTACGTTTTGAAGATGGCGGGATGCGTGGTTTAGCTGCTGGTGTGGTTTGGTGTGGGTTGGTATATCATGTCTCCACATTGCCAGAAGCACAATGGATTTGCCCTTCGGTCGTTGACTTAGCGAAGTCACTACTGAACTTGCCCACTTTCTACAAGGCTCCTGCCAGTGACATGACCTCTGCTATGATCAAGAGGATCATTCGTCAAAATGTGGACTCTAAGAAGCTTGCTGTCAGCAGTTATGAGTGGTCTGAAATCTTGGCCGCCATGCAGAAGGAGGGCGAAGCTGTTTCAGTGCAAACTGCAATGGACATGTACAACGCGAATCCTGAAGTGACTGCTCATGGTGGTTCCAGTGCCAAGGACAGCCAGATTAAATTTGAAATGTTAAACATCGTGACAGGTTCTGGATTCAAAACTAATCAGTTGTTATACACATTAAGTAGAGTTAAATCTAATCATTTGTTAATTATAATTAGTCCATTGCGACCTCAGATTCACTCGCAGGACAAGACCGGCTCAGGCAGCCTTTTTCTGGACAGCAAGAAACAATACGCAATAAAGCATTGGCTGGAGCAGACCGCTCCAGGTGCCAAGAAAGAGGTTCAGATTGCTTTGCAAGATGCGCCGTTCCAATTTGGACCGTGGGGCGAAAGCCTATCAGTGATGAAGGGCCTGTTTCTGGGATCTACTTGCTCATTGCTTTGTTCGCCAGACTCTGGCCTGGTCCCAACATCAGGCGAAGCTTCGATTCCAATTGATTGGAGCCTACCTATGAGTTCTCTGAGCCAAGAAATGATTTTCTGCAGGATCCGAACCAACTTTGAGAGATCGACTGCGATCATCCAAAATCCGAGCGACCGCAAGAAGTATAGGCAAACGGAGGAGGAACTGATGTCACTCCGGAATCTACTTTGTTTGTGGGCATCGGTCCGAGACTTTTGCAGCACGCGGCTGAAGGACTTCCATGAGTTTGACAAGTTGATCAGGACCTCCACTGCCAAGGACATCGAGCTTCGAGAGATCTTGGAAAGTCGCCCTGCAGTCTTCGCGGTGTCCATGCTTCCTTCCGCCCAGCGTCAGGCTTTGGAGGAAGCCCGCATGCAGGAGGAAGGCATCAGCCTTGATGTCGAGAAAGAGCGCTTGAAAGTCAGAGATGCTCGTTGGACCTACTTTCAGTCAGCATTGGAACGAGATCAAAAGCTGTTGATGTGCGTCAAAGAAGCGCCACAAAAGGTCGAGGCTTTGCGACACCGCAAGGCAGTTGCGTGGCGACTCCAACAGGCTCAGCTGGGAGAGAAAGTTGTCAATGCTTACCAGGACAAATTTCTTCGTTGCGACCTGGTGAACAAAGTGGAGCTTGCTCAGCAGAAGATCAATGAGTTTCGGTCCTTTGTGGTTGCTTTGAATGGTGAGCTGACTTTCTGTGGTTGTGTTCCTTTGGTGTTTCTCCCAGGATGTTACATGCATTTAGTTTTATTTTATTATATCAATTGGATGAAGTCAAACCAATTCTTTTCACCGGATAAGATTGTGGTAAGACGTGGTAAGGCTCAATCTGCTGGATGCTCGGAGTTGGATGTCTACTACATCACGGTCGTAGACCTCAATGTCCCCGGCGCCAAGTCGTCCGAACGTGTGCAAGAGCTTTGTAGCTGTCTTCAGTTCAGCAACGACCTTTGTCCTCAGCGCCATGTCGGATTGGTTGAGCTCCCTGAATATGCCAAAAAGGCCTCGAAGAGAGGCTTAGCAGATGAGGAGCAAGAACTCCAAAACACTTTGTGGAGTCTGAGGCAGACATGTGACTCCAGGTGGATCTGTCCATTTGACATTCACCCAAGTGCAGATGCGCAGACCAACCGCAGGCACTAGACAAGACACTGGGTTCAAACACAATTAATTTTAGGTTGATATTAATTTCGATTGATATTAGTATTATTTAGATTGATCGTACAGTATATTGAATTTCCATAACCTATCTGTCAAGCATAGGATGAGAAATTGTCAACATTTTGGGTGATACCTTCACAACCCTGTAGGCGCTTCAGCACAGGAAGGCTGGTGTGTAACATGGATGGAGCGGAAGACAACATCTTCTTGACATCCTCAGAACTTGGAACCGCAGGCCGCCCGCTCAGTCATGAGTGCATTACTTTGCCACTGTCCCGGGAGATCATTGTGCCAGAATCCTTGTCACCGGATGGGGACTTGAAGCAAGCGGAACGGGTTCGCCCATCTGTAGAGACATGCAGTGCCCAAAAGGGCACCAAGCGCTGGATGCAGCTCTTGCAAAGTTTGCTGACAATGGGGGGTGGTTCTCCCTTGAAGGGGAAGCCAGTTGTGGTTCTCAATTTGACCGGCTACATTGAAGACGTTGGATGTGCAGTTTCTTACTTTCACAGTTGTGTTTTATTTGATTTTGTCCTTCTGCAAAAATTGTCATTGTGTCATGTTGTTTCTCTTAGCTTCATCTTTGCAAACCTTATGTCTAAAGCGCAGGGTATACAAATATCCGCGAGCACACAAATTCAATGTTCTTCCCACAACATTTCTATTGCTTTGGGATGTGCCATCATGGCAATCTGGTGGAAAGGACCCTCATCCAAACCTTCTACTGTATCTGTTTGAGATTACACCCGGCATTATGTAATGTTACAATGAAACGATTTTATAAAAACAGCCTTTCAATGAGTGTTGGCAATCCAAGGCTTTTGAGATGCGATTGCAAGAGATGGAGCTCAAGGGTGGCTTCCGCACCAACAATCTCTACTACCAGAGCGTGTGGTGGATCAACAAAGAGAATTTTGGGCACGCGCGCCTTTCTCGAGAAATCACAGATGCCTGGATTAGCCGCCGTTTCTCTCATGGGGGTCATCAGTTCTCTGCAGAGGCTCCAGATTTGTCGCAAGCAGAGCTGGATGCAATTCCTGGAGCTACGTCCACTCATCTTGATAGCATGAAGTTTGAGGTTCTCGAGCGCACAGGTCCCGGCAATGCATTCTCCATCAAGGTTGACGAACACAAGTTCTGGTCGCAGCAAAGTGGGGAGATTGGGGAGAAGTACAATGAATTGCGAGGGCGACACCTTGAGCTCATCGGTCGCTCGAGGGCTGATGAGAGCTCTCCTGGTGAGGAGCTTCCTTCCACCGCAGTGGATTCAGAGGTCACGCCTCAGGATCCGTCAAGTGTGCAGTGTACTGAGCTGGATTCGCTGTCCAAGCTGGAAGCATCGGTCGGCATCGACTTCAAGTGTGCCAGCGAGGTATCCAACATTGAGCTGATCCTTGCAAAAGACTCCAGTCTTTGGATTCTTGCCAGCCAGGACAAAAACATCCCGAAGTTCACACTGTTAGGCGGATTTGGAAATGGGCAATGGGTAGCTCAGAGTGACAGTCAGCCTGGGATTGATTTTGCCATGCCTGATGGAGATAAAACCATCATTCAGGTGGACGAAGCTTCCTTTTCCAGCGAGGCCCAGGGCGTGAGCACCTGCTCCCTCTTCAAATTGCTTGTTCGATCAGAGCGGGAGAAGGGGTCGGTTGATCACCGGATGTCCTTCCTTGACATTTCCCGCAAGGATGATGCAGCTGTGGATCCAGGCTCCGATGGCTTCAACATCGGGATCAAGACAGCGATGAAATTTCGCTGCATGCGGGATCCCAGATCCAGCTCTGGTGAAGACCGTGTCACTGCCAAGAACCTCTTCTCGAAGTGCTTGGCTGCGGCTAGCAATTCAGATCTGATCACAAAAGTTTTCAGATTCAGGTATGAACGAGTAGGTCAGAACTGGAAAATCCAGCGCCCATATGTCATTTCTTCCAAAGGGTTTTCAGTCAAGAAAGACAAACCCTTGAAGCTCACCAAGGCCTGATGCTTAGAGCAGGATGCGGTGACAGTTTTGGATTATGCCTTAAACCACATTCTGCTTTAAAGTTTTGCTGGAACCAGCACATGTTGTTCAATGTGATAGCATTGAGCTGTCAGCTGTTTAAATACAGTTTTGTTCTTGTTGGACCTCCTGCCGACAAGTAGGCACTCATGGCCTGGACATTGGTGTGAATGAGGATTTCTAGGATGCTTCTTGCGCAAAGCCCAGCATCTCGAGTTCTGACAACTGCCATTAAATTCCTAATATTGTATAATATGTAGATCTATTTAGTTTCATTTCTTGTTGATGCTCTTCAAACACTTGTTGGGTTGCAACTCTTTTCTGGGTAGCATGCTGGGTTTTGCCCGTCCAATCTCTGAGATAGATCCTGTTTGGCATGCGTGACATGTGACTGGCGCTGGGATCAGTCGATCCACCTTCGTAGGCCAAGCAACCCTTAGAGACATGGACATTTTGCCAGAAGAGATTGAGCATTGAAAAGTGTGATTCGTTCATCGCAGCCTGAGGGGAGAAATTTGATTTGTATACAGTGACTCGTGAAGTCATATTCATTGCACAATCTTCCTCTAGACATTGTTTTCAAATCCTTTCTTGCTTGTCAGCCTTTGTTGTGAAGCTTCTAGCCTAGCTGCGCGCGCTAACATGGGCGTCCAGTATGAGGAGGTGAAGAATCTTTGGGATGGGGTGATGTTCGTCCACGGACTGTCCGAAGTCGCGCGCCTCATGGAATATGAGTACGAGAACATCCGGGAACTTTTGACCAAAGTACGAGCTGTTTGGAAGGACAACAGGGTGAACTTCACTGCCGTGATGGAAACGATTCAGACCATTACAGTTCTTCAGGGCATGACGTTCTATGCTCAAATGGGCTCTGAGTCTGAGATCTCCTCTTTCACCTGCTTCTGTGACTTGCACGAGATTGCAGAAGGTGAAGACCCTCCTTGCTCCTTGCGTGAAAAACTAGCCTCCCTCTTACCTGGGCAAAAAGAGATTGTCATGGAAGAGATGAAGTCAGCGCGCCGTGATGTGAAGAGCCTCACCTTGCATGCACAAAGCATGCCAAATCTTCAGCGCATGTTTTGCACAGTAGAAGCCCTGTTGGATGATGTAATCACAGTTGCGAAGCAAATTTAGACGCACAGAGTGACATCAGCGCCAAGTCTGAGCGCACTAGTTTGTGTGACAAAGACAGTTTTGGCATTTAGACATAACTATTTGGCTAGACAGGAAAAACAATGCCATGTGCCATTCAACGTTGCCAGCAATGATATTATTGGTCATTGTGAATGGTGGTGATGTTTCGCATTGGTAAGCATTCTAGATTTAAATTTGATTCGGATCGTCCAACAAATTGAAATGTGCAGTTTATTGGACCTCCTGCTCCTTTCTTCAGCTCAAGTTTTCTGGTGTTTGCCTTGCTTTCTCAGAAAAGCATGAGCAGCGAAATTCAGGACAGGATTTTTCGCGCCATGGCCTCTGGGACACATTCAGTTGGCCAAGCACTATCTCCTACACCAAAGCCTGCTTCTACCCCAACGACTACTCCAAATGGCCCTCGAACCCAAAGGGGAAACAATGACAGTCAACACGGAGTACTACAAGAAACACCTTCTCCATTGGAGGATGTAAAGGATGACAAACCCAAACGAGGACGAGGGCGTGGACGCGGAAAGGGGCGCGGGCGTGGGCGTGCTAGGGCTACGCAAACAAAAGGCAACCATGTTACTATTATTTCAGATAAATTGTGATGGACTGTTTGATTTGGTGTCTTTGGTGCTCAAGGTTTTGTTGTTGGACCCGGGGTGAAAAATCAATCAAGGTGATGATGATGACCAGGCAGCAGCGCAAACTAGCAACATTGAGCAGCCAGCGGAAGAACAAGAAGAAAGGCCTAAGAATGATTCTTGTGAGAGTTCTGTCAAACACCCTGATAGCAAAGCCTTCAAAAGGCCTGCTGGAAATTTTAGAAGGGGAGTTTCCAAACGCCCTGCTTGTGCAGAGAGGGTCGCAGGTGAAGGTATTCCAACACTGCCTGTGGCTACCGGGCGCCTTGAGAATGCTGACCAATCTCGGGGAACAATTTTGTGGCAAAAGGATTTTGATGATGGCTGGAAAAAAATCCAGCATCAATCGACATCTGGGAGGAAGTACTTTAAGTACGTTGGACCATATGGAAATCCCTTTTATTCACTTCCGTCCGCCAAGAGCGCTGGCTATAAAGGTGATTAGAAGTGTTGGAGAGGTTGGAGAATTGCAGGGTCAAAAAGGATTAACGCTGCCATCTCTCTGGACTTGCGCCATGCCCCACATCTGAAAAAACCAAGCCCATGAAAAAACCATCTTTTGTGGAACTGCCTTAAAATTTAAATAGAAACTAGACGACGAGTGGCCCGAAAGCATTTTTCATCACGTAGGAAATCAGAGTGCGAGTTATCCGGTAAGTGTGTAGTGAGAAGTGTTAAGTCGAGTGAGTTGAGGTAGTGTGTGGGTTTCTGTGCGTGTGTCTATGTCCGTGTGGAAACGAGTCTGCGTATGTGGTGTTCGTGGAAGTTGAGGGAGTGTGTGGGTGTTTGTGTGCGATGCAGCCTTCCAAACCCCCCACCGGCGGCCAAGCGGTGACAGCCCAGCTCATCGTTGTGAGCATTTGGGCTGCTGGTAAGGGGACAATGGCAGCCAGCGTGCTGGCTTACCCACTTCAACTATGATGGCAGCCAGCGTGCTGGCTTTGCCATCTGGACAATGGCAGCCAGCGTGCTGGCTTACCCACTTCAACTATGATGGCAGCCAGCGTGCTGGCTTACCCACTTCAATTAGGATGGTAGCCAGCGTGCTGGCTCATACCCACTGCAACTATGATGGCAGCCAGCGTGCTGGCAGCCAGCGTGCTGGCTTACCCACTTCAACTATGATGGTAGCCAGCGTGCTGGCTTTGCCATCTCAACAATGGCAGCCAGCGTGCTGGCTTACCCACTTCAACCATGATGGTAGCCAGCGTGCTGGCTTTCCATCTGGACAATGGCAGCCAGCAAGCTGGCTTCCACTGCCTGTAGTTCTCATCTTCCAGCTCCCCAGCTACTCCGCGCACTACAGTTACTACACCGTCGCCAATTCGCAGCTACTACCCACTTCTCATCTTCCAGCTCCACAGCTACTCCGCGCACTAAAGTTGTACAGTTCTCAGCTCCCAGCTCCACAGATTGCTCCGCGTACTACAGTTGTACTACAACGTCACCAGTTCTGAGCTTCCAGCTCCCCAGCTACTCCGCGTACTACA
>CAXAMN010023177.1:520-18463 GCA_963970005.1 Durusdinium trenchii | reverse complement strand
AAACATATTACTGTACCAACCAGTTACAAACAAAACAGGAAAACAACATAAAACAACTCTTCATGAGCAGTGCTCCGATCCCCCGCCCTTTTAGAGACGCCTGCGCATGCAAATGGGATGTTGCGTCCGTACGGGCCCCCCGTCTTCGTGTGGGCAGGCCCATACGAAATGGCGTTTCGAGCGCTTCAAAAGTCGAAAAAAAGTTGTATAGTGGCCTTTTTTCAGCCGTGGTCGGCACGCTCTCAGGTGTTTCGCGTGTGGTTGCGATACACCCACTGATACACTCTATTCCACAGCCGTGGGTTCACCAATCCTTTGGACCGGTTCTTGCTTTGTGGCGAGATGAATTTCTTCATCCACGACCACAGCCAATCTAGCTGCTGGGTGCCAAAGATCATCTGAGTCTGCTTCGAGTTGACCATTGGCCCTCTTAGTCCATTGACTCTTCACATGCTTGACGTGTTTCACAGCCAAGCGCTTCGAAGGGTACTTGGCAGCAGCGGCCGACCATGCAAGTGCTCCATCTGCACACAACAATCAAAGAACCTGCTCAAACATTCCGAAGCAAGCCTGAGGTCACTATCTCAGCACATAAAAATGTCTTTTACTTTTACTCCGAGAATCGGGTCCTCCCGCGAACCAGCGGCCCGAGATGGTGTCTGCGGCGCGCTCTTGTCTGACATCCGGCTGCCAAACTCAAAAACAACAACGCCCGACGAACACGTGACTCGACGAAACCACGAACCGACGAAAACACGAAACGACCCAAACACGAACCGACGTCATTTGCCCCCCTCCCCCCACCCCCCCCTGAATGATTTTTGGAACCCTGTCTGCTTCAAAAACGTGCAAATTCATGGGGGCCCGTACGGACGTGAAACCTTGTTTTTTGAGGGCACCAATTGGGTAAAGGCTACTAGGAACAAGAAGCTACTAAGGGCTCCTGGCATCACTGCTAGGAACAAGAAGCTACTAGCGGCTCCTGGCCATACTACTAGGAACAAGAAGCTACCAGGGGCTCCTGGCCATACTACTAGGAGCAAGAAGCTACTAGGGGCTCCTGGCCTTACTACCAGGAGCAAGAAGCTACTAGGGGCTCCTGGCCTTACTACTTGGAACAAGAAGCTACTAGGGGCTCCTGGCCTCTAGGAGGAAGAAGCTACTAGGGGCCTGGCCTTACTACTAGGAGCAAGAAGCTACTAGGGGCTCCTGGCCTTACTACTAGGAACAAGAAGCTACTAGGGGCTCCTGGCCTTGCTACTAGGAGCAAGAAGGTGTTAAACGGAATGTACGATGCATTTATTCGAGCAGATACTAGGGGCTCCTGGCCTCTAGGAGCAAGAAGCTACTGGGGCTCCTGGCCTCACTACTAGGCCTGGCCTCACTACCAGGAGCAAGGACGCTACTAGGGGGTTCCTGTGGCCTTACTACTCACACCACTTGCGGACGCGTCATGCCGCTTCCCAAGACCCTTCGTCATGTTGGCGGGTGTCTGGGAGTCTGGTCTGTATCTTGTTGTAAGACATAGAGAAGGCTGTACAAAGTGAGCCAAAAATGACGAATGTGAAACCGAATGTCCGCGCAATGCGTGAGTCGACTGTGGCCACCGGAATCACGATAGGTAAATTCCTAATTAGGAGCAGGCGGAATGGACACCGAGTCTAGATCCCCTTGACGGTGCCAAACCTGACAAAGTCGTCTACGATAAAGAAATCTTTGCTCAAATGTGAGAGTGACTGGTTCAACAGCATGAAAAGAAGGAGAGACAAATCGCATGGGTACCAAACCGTCTGGATGGAATGGAGGTTTGCAATGGAGATCTTCGACATATTTGGCCAGAGTACGCTGGACCGCGCCTGCGTTAAGGAAGACCGGGCGAAGAGCAAAGCCTCCAGTATAAGAACGGCCCCACCCGATCTGTGTCAAGCTAATGGAACCGGTTTTGGAATACACAGGTAGCACAGGTGAGCTGGCATAATTTTGGAGATAGAGGGCAATAGTGCGAAAGGCTTCAGCCTGTTCACGTATACTGATCGTCGGGTAGTGAGAAGCGCTAGGACGCGAGGGTCCTGCCATGGAAATGGCTGAGCGCGTTTGGAAGCATCAGGCCGAATCCATGTGGGGAATTGGACCCCTGTATTAACGATAAAAGCAATAGTAAGCTCATGCCCCGTGATGCCCTGTTTAGCAACTGGATCCAGCGGATGGAGGTTAGGATCGGGCCATTCCAAGGCGGCGCAAAATTGAAGTACCAGGTCAACATATTGGTTCCCCCAAACACAGGCCGTGAGAAATGCTGGATGAATTGACGGCTGAAAGAGCTGAGTGGGTGAGGCAATATGGTAAGTCTCACGTTGACGATAAAGAGCCCCCCCAATCTAAGGCAGCCTCATGGGAAGACCCGTCTGCAACTTGCTTATGTTGAGTCTGCTTAAGTTGGACGTGGTGTATGTTAAGATCGGCAAGATATGTCAAAATACTATACGATTGACGATACTGGTCACCATACGTTTGACGAAAGTGTCCATGAGTGTATGGTCAATCTGGCGGGCACGGACAGCAGCATGGTCGGCCCAAGAATTTCCTATAGCATCATCGCGGGCTAGTCCGGGTGGCAGTGATGAAATGTCTTGATGAGAGCGTACTTTGCGAATGGTAAATCGGGAAGGGTGCCAATGAGTGGCCAGTTCGTGGAGTAAGTCAGCGTGGGCCAGTCTATACCAAGTCGGAGGACAGGTGGACTGGGTTATGAGGTTGATCACGTATTGTGAATCCGTGGTAATAACAATTTGACGGGACCATTGCTGTTCGGAGGCGTGACGAACAATCCACGTGACAGCCGCAAGTTCTGCACGAGCAATCGATTGCGGTCCCTGAAGATGCTGAATTTTAATAGTCAGATAGGGGGCTATCGCCGAATGGGGCCGGAATTGTATTAAGGACCAGGCAGCTCGTCGGGTCTCGGGATGATAGGGGTATCGGCTGATCCGTCGGTATAAAAGTATAGAGTGTTGGCCTCCTGGCAAATTATTGTGTGATCCGTATCTTGGTCCTCGAAGCGCTTCATCTCATAGCCACAGAACCTGACCCACTGTTGATGGTCCACCTCCTCAGGCACCGACGTTTGCCTGACCTCGACATGACAAGAGTTGGCGTATTGTAGAGATTTCCGGGAAGGAAATTGGCAGAGGCAGCCAAAGTTTGTGAGGGTTTGAACGAAGATAGGCAATCGCTCTGGGATGACGCTGCTGCACCTCAAGAAATGCAGGGCACTCCAATTGTTGATGTGCATGGGTATCAACTTGGTCGCAAAACGGACAAGAAGTCCACATAGCTTTAACGGCGCCGACTTGGTAACCCCCAGTCAAATTATAAGCAATTTGGCGTATGGCCGTAGTGGACATAGAACGAAGCACCCTTGAAAGTATGTCATAATCAATGGGATAATCGGGGGCGCCTTTTCGATGGCAAATCTGGCGGTGTAAATAGTATGCCCAGGCACGACGGAGGGTGGATCGTATATGCCGTAACGAATCGTGCTTCGCAGACACGGACAGACATCCGTCTAAGGTAAGACATCCGTTTGTAGACAGGGACCGTCCCACAAGACCTAGATAACGTGCAAGGGCCCCGGCTGGACCTACGGCTGACCCGGTGTGAGAGACAACTGCGTGGAGAAAAACCAGAGCCAAGCCAGAGTTGGTATGAAATAATCGGCGTAGAAACGACACGGCAGTGGATATGACGTAAAGCAGCGGGTCTTGGAGTTGAGGACTAAAAACATGTACCGCGAGCCAACCAGAAATCTGAGACTCAGGGCCAATCAAGGCCGTAGCAGCTTCTCTGCGCAAGGTTCGAAAGTGTTTCTCTCCGACTATCTGGGTTTCTGCTCCGAAAAATGCGTGTGGCCACACGGCCGTTTGAATAAATCGGGCTTTCTGTATGATGTCGGTCTGAAACCAGCGGATCCGTTTACAACGCTGGACTGCGCTTTGATTTTTGGCTTTGAGGTGACCAAGCGTGATATGACGGGTATAATGAGTCATACAACCCAAGTCTTTGGTGGAATTGAGGCTTTGAACCTGGTTATCTTAGGAAAACTCCTGATGTAAAAACTCGTGCCAGTCTTTACGTGCGTCCGTAGTGGCACCCCATGCCCACGATTTAGCAAAATCTATTTTCACGCGCAAAGCGTTGACTAGATCTTGGATATTACGAAAGGCTTGGATATTGTCTCGTTGGTTAGTAGTGAGGTAAAACCAATTATCGGCATAGGCGTATGGGAACACTGTAGGCGAGCAGAGTTTCCAGTAGAAAGCCGAAGAAGTCACCAGCATAGCACAAACCGAGAGGCTGTCGCCCTCAGGGACACCGGTAGTCATAGAAATAGTTGGGCCAACTGCCTGGCGAACCTGCAAACGGCGAGTCAGTCTGCGAAGGTAGAGGAACCAGAAATATATTGATTCAGGAGGGGCCCCATGATGAATGAGTAGGTGATATATCACCCTACGTGGCAACAAGTTAAAGGCTTTGATCAAATCGAGTGTAAATCCCCGCCATGGCAGGGTTCGAGTCTTGGCGGATTCGATCTGGAACTGTTGCATAAAGGTTATATCTTGGACGCCTCGAAAAGGAAGACCACCTGATATTGCGCTGGGCCAGGTCAAGGCCCAGTGGCTTAGTAGCTGATCAGCTATGACTTTAGAAGTCAGGCGGCTAATATAGCCGAGGATAGTGATTGGTCGACCATCTGAAATGGAGGTCGGAGGTGTCCTTTTTGCCACTAGGATAACGCACGCTATCATCTGGTGAGTTGAGAGGCCAGTGGGCCAAATCGTGGCAACAATATGAGCGATGTCAGTAATGGCTGCTGGTGGAATAGTTTGTAGTTCTTCGGCCCTCCATCCGTCAATACCTGCTGCTTTAAATTGCTTCAACCTATGGATGGTTTGAGACAGGACTTGAGGATCATCCCACACAACTGGTAATGGAGTTTGAGCTGGTATACGATTGCGTGGCGAATGAAGTATGTCTGTCCAGGAATCATCACTGTTTTCATCATCAAGGGAATCTCGATTCCAAAATTGGGATCAGTAGGTTGCGAAAGGAGTGGTCATTTCCGGGAGGCCAAAGGCATAAACATTTTGAATCAAGTTACCTTGCGCAGGCATGGCCCCTTCGAGAAACTGACAAGTCAAGTAGTTATCTTGCTGGTCCAGAATACGCAATTTGGCGTCACCAAAACTGGCTGCGGCAAAGAGACGGAAAGTAACTGGTTGATGAATAATTAATCGGATGGGGCCTTTAGAAATGACGCAACAGTGTGGCTTGAGCTTGGACTTCAACTGGGAAACCTGACAGGACTTTTGCCTCTTGAGCCTTTAACCGTTTGTAAAACTGGGAGCTGGACTTATGCTTGAGATCAAGATCAATGCCATGTTTTTGGGACATGCGCCGAAATTTAGCTTCCTGTTGGCAGTACAAGTCTGCGTCGTATTGAGTGATTTGGCGGACGCTATACAACTGGTCGAAGGTTGGAAGGTCGACTGGAATGACTGGAATGGCTTCGAACTGGAGCAGCCAATGGACCCAAGACCGGCCGTACCCATTGGCTTTACGAATAGCTTGCCATGCAAGACTTAATGCATTGAAAAAAGGCAGTGTGGTCCACTGATCCTGTGGGATGCGCAGAAGCTGATACTTTTTGTATAGTTGTTCAAGACATCTAAGACGTCGCACTTGTCTCACCTTCTGCTTGCTTTTGAGACAGGTCACTTCCATAGGAGGATCATAAAGACCAATCCGGTCTTTTTTAGGAGCTGTAGGGCAAGGAGTGCGGACCAGCTTGGGAGTAGTGCAACGGCCCCAATACGTTTTGGGCAAAAAGGCTTGAGTATGGACAAATGGATCCAATACTTTTTGGCGACGAAGGGTACGATCAACGGCGGTTTCAACATTGGATGACCATTGGTAAAGGCAGGTTGAAGCGTCCGTGGAATCACGCAAAGGTTGTGTGGAACGAACTTGTTGGTAACTGGCTGCAAACAGATTGGAGTCGAGTGCAAAAAGCGTCCATGATTTGGGCACAAACCATGTGAAGGAATCAGTGTGTCGTGTGGGGACATCAAGTTGAACGTGGACGACTCTGTGATCAGCAAATTGATGTTCCGGTCCCATGTCAATGCAACGAATGTACTTAATAAGAAATGGATGCAAAATCATGGAATCAAAGCGCGTTGCGCCCTTACATGTCGGTGGTAGTTCAAAGCCAAAAGCATTACGGTGGAATTCAAACATTTCCTGGCAACCGAGGTGAAGAAAAGTGGAGAAGGCATCAAGTTTTCGCACGTCCATGTTAAAATCTCCCGCAATGATAAATGGCAGATCTGTTTGGATAACATGTAACAGAATATCCTTCAGGAGTTGGTTATTGACCACCCGTGCTTCTGCTGATTTACCGGTTTGAAAAAAGGCGGAAACGATCAAGAGGTCAAGACATCCAGTAGACAATCACACTATTGAGTCGACAAGTTTCCCACACCGCCTGAGGAAACCCGTGTCTGGTATCCCAAGAAGGAAGACGAGTGATAATTGCAGTTCACAAATTATCACCTCTCAGAGGCTGTCCCAGAGTTGGGCCAGTCTTTGTTATTTTGTCGGGAACAGGAGCTGACCAAAAAGTGCGGAATACTGTGGTCCGTAATGCCTGATCAAAAGCTCTTTGCACCGTACACGTGGCAGCAGTTTCTGCGAGGCAAAGAACATCTGAGTCCAACGCTAAGAGATCGTCTTCTTTTTGGTATATGGTTGTAGGGTTAAGGAGACTCACTGAGAGAGGTCGGCAAGGATTGGAAAGACAGGGTGGACCTGGGTTACTGGCTTCACCCAATCTAGTCCCCCGAGTCCAATCATGAGATATCTGGTGGAGGAAAAACTGTGAACAAAGATTGACGTGGCCCACCGGTCTGAAGCAAACACATGTGGTGAACCCGTTGCGGCGCCTGACATGGTTATACGTATCTTGAGAAGCCGTGGTAAAAAGATGAAGACAAGATGTCCACAGTGAACCCAAAAACACCGGAACAAGAAGGTCAAGAGTGGTGGTTGTCGTGTAGTGTAAGAGCTGTGTCCAGCTACGAGGAACTTCAATGGTGGAGGCTGTATCAATTACACCGCAAAGGAGAATGATATGACGAAAATCCATATAGTTGGACCACAAGACTCTTTGATAGGAAGGAAAACACTGAGACAGAATTGACACGAAACGAAAAGCGCAGCTTTCACTCGGACTGGTGGTCAAAAGATGGATTCGGTTGGCCAGGGACTGAAACATCGAGCTGATATGCCGGTTATTGTGATAGTAATGAATATAATGGTACAGGACCAAAGGTCCCTGGCCGAAAAGGTGGCCAACTTGTGGGCCGCGCCTGAGAGTGTTGGTATATGCACCGCAAAATCTAGTGTTATATATCGACGTGGTTGTATTGTATACGGCAACCAGGTATTGGAAATGCAAGTGAAAGAATGGAGATCGTTGTGAGGACCAACACACCACAACTAGGAAGCCTACCTGTGGCAATGACCACAGTAGCAGAAGCATGCAGAACTGACGGTCAGTCGGCGCGTCAACAGATGTTAAAAAGGTTCGAAAACGTAAATAAAGATCATCATTCGTGTTGCAAACAACATCAATCAGATCTATAGAAAGGTGTGTCGTGTCCGACTGATTCATGAGCAAGTAATTCAGCAAACAATCATTTGCGCCTAATTGACTGGATACAATGGTTCACGAAGACATGTCAACTTGCATTGCGCCATCGGGTTGGGGGCGCTTGGCAGATTCGGCCGAGGTGGACTGGCCTAGCTTGGCTAAGATTGCGTTGAATCCTTCTTTCATTCCAGTATTAGTCTCTTGAAGACTTCGTTCGATACAATGGATGCGCTGGTCCAAAGTTGTACGAACTGACATCTCGGAGGCTTCGATTTGGGTCCGCATTTCCGCGCGAACGCGTGTGAATTCGGTCTGCGTATCCTGTCTCAACTTAATTTCGGTGTCCTGGTTGGCCTTTGTGGCTTTTGAGAGATCCCGGATTTGACCTTGTATGGCTGCGATTTCGGATGCATGAACTGAGGAGGTATTGGTTGACGAACGGGATTGTTGGCTGGTCTTAGATGACCAAATCCTGGAAGTATCCGAGGAAGCCAACTGAGCCCAAGGTCCCACGAATCAGTCTGTAAAGTCTCGTTGGATGACCGGGCCGCAGCAGTAGCCTGTGGAGGCAGAGGGGACTTTTCCGCCTGCAAGGACAGTAGGCTTCGTTGGCGTAGTTTGTGTGACTGGAGCAATTAAGACTGTGGATCGTCCCCAAAGGTAATGGCAGGCTTCAACTTTGTCACTTGCTGCCAGCAACCATGTGTTCGCTGCCAGGCTGCGTACTGGACGCGTGCGAAGAGCTTGCTTGTCCAACCAAGTGCGGATGTCATCTTGAGTGACTCCATGTGGGAGTGGTGATAATTTGACGAAGCAGTTGGCTGGAATATGCATATGTTTAGGATTGGATGGGGTCAGAATACCTTGGGCCTCTTCATAGACGGCACTTGGTACACGGAGTCCATAGCCACCTTTTCCTCGCGTGGAAAGCACCAGACCTGCGTGTTCAGGAACCTTTTTGGCATCTTCTAAGGCCTGTGCGCGATCTTTATCGCGTAGCCATATCACTGCAAATGAAGTGTCAATAGAGGTGCCATCTGCATTTTTTGGGTTTACGAAAACGCCTTGTGCACCAGACTGTGCTAAGACTGTGGCGGTGACTGACGTGTAGACACGAACACTTTCCATATTGCTCGTAATGGCCCTTCGCACAATTGCGTCCACAATTCATCATTGACTTCAGATCGCCAAGCAGTGGAGGCTAAGATTGATGTAGCTTCGGTAATGATCTCATCTTGGTCAGCCCCGTAAAGGGAAGCCTTGGCGGTGCCTAGCGCATGGGCGCAGGCCGCAATAACTACCTTGGAACCTTGAAGGTCCGTGGCTGGAAGGTTACGTGCTTGACATGTTTTGTTTTGCAATGGGCATGTTGGACCTAAGATAACCATGACGCAGGGCTGGGTAGACTTTTGGTGAGACTCCTGAAAAGTCACTGCGTCTTCGGCGTCGATAAGGAAGACCCCGTGCTGCTGTGTATGATCGAAGCAATTGGGAATAGGAGTGCCATCTGCAGCATGAAACAATTTGTCTGGCATCGGCTGCGCGATGAATAGGTGTATCCTGGATTCGCTTAGAAGCGACGCGTCGAACCCTGTTGGTCATATCTGCATCCAGATCAACAAAGTCCGGCAAGGAAATATTAAAATGCAAGGCAGTATGTTTAATCTGCTCAAGCTTTGCTTCTGGCCCCTCATTGTGAGGATTTGTTGCATCCTGGATACCCCTGCCAGGGTAAGTCCTCTTTGACAAACTGTGGAGTGGTAATGCTCGAGGCCCCATTCTGTATGAGAAAGTCTGTAAGCGATTGATTAGTCCGGAGGGCTAGGTCAGTTTTGTTGCCTCCGCCCGTGAGCACTCCAATCAGGTGAGCCCGATTGAGGGGAGATTCACGGTCTTCCTGACCGATATATCCAGCGAAATTCTCTTCTGGCGACAAGCGCTTCCCCCGTAGGATGGAACGGACTGGAATTAAAGGCCCGAGGAGACTGCGTGCAGCGTGCCATGCGTTGGCGAAGACATCAGTCTTAGTAGTTAGGGGAAGGTGTCCTTCCCAAATCACTGTAGCCCATAGCTTGAGAGACAGTTTGACCGTATTGGAGGTCGGTGGGACGCTCAAGGGTATATACACCATGTAGTGACATGGGCGGCCACAAGGTTTCGAATCGCGATGGCATCGACGAAGAGCTGAGTGCTATTCGGAAGGATGGTCAACTGTCGGCATGATGTGCTTGGATGTGGTTCTTGTAGCTGGAACATGTGCCATCCTAACGACCATAGCAGATCTGACACTCCACTTGCGTGGCAAGTCTGCAAAAAGAGGTTGGCCTCTGAGGTCTCCATTGTAGTCTGCAGCCACTCACCCGTGTCCAAAAAGGTACCGTCAAAGGTCTCATCGAGATGAGTCACAGGTGGTTCCACAAGTCTGGCGATAATGGCCTGGCGAGGTCGAGCGGTCGCATCGAATTTAACCAACATATGGTTGCAAAGTAGGTGAAAAGGTCGTGAGGAGTCTTGTGAAATAACTCGACTGAGTGATGCTATGGTGTCTGACTCGGTCACTTGTCGGATAATCAGCTGATCAGGCAGGAGCGCTACCGTCCAATTGTCGGCAAGTGTACTAAAAGACTGCTCATGCAGACACAACCGGTAGGACTCCGGAAGGGAAAAGGTCATTCGGGCTCCCCGAAAAATGTCAGCTTCAACAATGGGGAAAGCGAGACCAGGACGATCATAAGGCAACCAGCCGATCTGCTCAATCTCATATGTACTAAACAAAGAAGTAAAGATCGACAAAATCGATAGACCTGACTGGACTGACATTGTGCGACGTTTGTTGCCCTGCAAGAATATGACCTTGGTTAACGGTGGCGGGTCGAAACGCCCTTGATCCCAAGGTGCCGTTGCTGGAACCAGCTTGGGTGTGATCGCAAATGTTCCCGTATGGACATCAATGATACAATCAGAATTCTGCGCGTGCCACCGAGATGCCATGGCTGTAGAAAACAAATCATGTGGAAAAGTGTCAAATTCCAGGTGAGTAAAATGACCCAACACGTTGAAAAGGCCAATCATGGCATGAGGGACACTAATAGCGTTTCCAATGATGTGATTCAAAAGGCGTGAGTTGAGTGGTCCTTGCCATTCCACTGATAAACCCTGAGGCCATAGAAGTTCTGGTCCTGCTAGAAATCGCAGTCGACCTTGGTGACGCAAAAGAGAGCCAAAGATGCCCTTTTGGGACTGTGAGTCGGCATCAATTTCGTGTCCGTAAGCGTAGCTGGCCATAAGGCATTGAATCCGATCATTGGGGGTCCGCAGGCGAAATCGAAGGACATCTTTAAATGACCTCCTGGGTGTTGCTCCTGGGATCTTGCTCGGGTCGAAATACAGCTTAGCCGTATCAAAGTCTAATGGCGCTGATGTGATCTCAATTATTGCTTCATCTGTAAGGAGGCAATGGCTTTCTTGCAGAGACGGTGATCGAGATGGACTGGGACGCCAAGGTTGGCGTGCAAAATGCTGGAGACCATATGAACATCTTCGGAAAGCGATTAAGATCAAGCGAGGTCTCGATTGAGGTAGCCAATCATCAAGGTTCAACACTTCTTGCCATGCCACCTGGAAATTTCCCCAATTCAGAAGTTCAAGAATCAGTGGGAAATGTGCGTGTGTACGGAGACTTGCAACTTCTTCTAGGACCATAATCTTTGGCTGTAGCAACAGAATCTTCAGAATGGTATCGGTAATCACTTGTCCTTCTGGCTTCTCAAGCCCCGCTGCTGTGCTCGCGTTGGAAAAGGCAGGGCATGGTGGGGAGGCTGTGACGATATCAATCGGCTCACAAAAGAGCAAATACCACCCTAAACTGACATCTGTCTGAAACGTGATCGGTGCCTCCCTATAGTAGAAGCATTCGTCGCGAAGCTTGAAAACATCATCGGGTTGGGCGGCAATTGCACTATCAGTGTAATTGCGAGCGTACCATGTTGCCACGCAATGATCGTGGTCCACGGCAAACTTGGTATTGATGGGATAGCCCATTGTTGCCAGAACTTTCGTTGCCTGGGTCCATCCGCTGAAAGCACCCGAACAAAGCTCACCTACATCGAGATTAGTGGTTGGATGATTTCGGCCCGTGCGGAAGATTCGAATGCCTGATTCAAGATCGTGAACTGTAACCAGGACTTGAGAGCTCAGAAACTGGACACGACCCCTATAGATGATAGCTTCGACGTGAGGAGGAATAAGGTCTGCGGACCTGGATGGCACCTGCAGGACAATCTCGGTGATTTTGTCGTGCGTGCAAGGGTCATGGAGTACATTCTCCTGGCAAAACTGGGATGCCCATTGTAGTGGTGATGGCTTGATAAAGGCTATGAAAGTGGCTGTGACATCATTGGTAGCTACCAGTCTATCAATCTCAACATAGGCAGTAAGCCGTTGAACGCACGGACAGACAAAAGGCCTCTGTACATGACTACGAATCTTGGTGAGAATCTTTGCTTTGGTGACCTTGGAGTTGCATTCCATGAAGCTGGTGTAGGTGTTGGAGCCGAATGCGGGAACGTGCCCCCAAAGCGAAGTGTATTGCTGGAGGTCCACATGTCCATAATTGCAAGGAAATATGTTCGAATCTGCGTTGCAAATGAAACGAGGTTCTGGTGATTTGCATGTCGGGCCCATGTTCCTAACGCTTCTTCGAAAATCAGGCTCTTGACTCGGGAATTCGGCATGACAGCTATTCGTTGCAACGAAATGGTTGAATCATGAGAAATTGGCACTGCAAAATGCTCATGAAGCGAGTGTAAAAGGGTCCATCCACACAAATGTAGCGGTGACTGTGTGGCAATTGCTTGGACATATATCGACTTTGTGGATCAGGTACAGCGGCCGTTAGCAACCATCGATTTTGATGCATAGTGCCTGAAATGGTAATCCAATGGTAGTTCATGGTCACAAAGAATAGCACCTTGGCATAACGGGCAATGCTTGGTGGTTCTGATGTGAATGGTTCGAGAGTCTCAGAGTATGTGTCAAAATGAAGAGGGCCAGGAAGGAATCGATCAAGAGCTTGGAGGCGAATGGCTCTAAGAAGCAACTCAACTTCAAAGTTCGTGAGCCAAGCTGGCTGTATTAGCATAGTTCGAAGCCGTTGGATTTCTTGTTCCCGGTTAGTCGGTGGACGAGGAATTCGACAGACCTCTTGTACGTACTCTGGCTTAGGCCCGACGAACATTGTCGTGGAAACATCTGGTGGAAGTCGGGTATCTGGATTACCTCGTGCGCATTCGGACATGAAGGCCTGCCTACACTCTGAAGCAAACTGCTTTAGAGATTCCGAGGCGTTGGTTTGACGCCATTGCTGTTGCGCTCTGTGAATGACTCTGTCGAGGTGGACCTGATTTGGAGCACTGACATGGATCATAGGTTGCAAACATGCTTGCATCGCGAAGTTAACGTACCACCGAAACAGAATGGTCCACCCGCAAATAGTAAAGACTTCATTGGTGGAGTCATGAGTCACTAACAGTCGATGAGGCGGGATCTGCAGAATTCTAGATACTTCTAAGGTGACTGTTGCGTGGAGTTCTGGGGGCCATTGAATCACAACCACGTGAATTGGTTCGGTACGACGATCGATTTCAACTGCGCACCAGTGTGCATCCACTAGGAACAGGAACAGGTTCAAACGATGGTTGGCGCATTGCAACTGGTCTCTTCTGAGGACATAAGATGTTGAAGGTCTCTGCCTGGGCTCCATTGGATAATAGGTCCGATCGAAATGTCAGAGCGCCACTCACGAAGCTAGCCAACCGTTGTCTTGTAATGCTGCGGCGCATCGCTCTGGAAACGGAGGGTTAGGGGCCATATGTACCACTTCACACTGTCCCCAAGCAGGATGGCCCCCGCGATAGATGGCTACTATCCACAACCCTCGCCTTCAGGTGACAACCATACAGCAGTCACCTCAACCAGTACTGGTCGTTGACCCGTGCCTGCATTGCCGATACCCGAACGGAACAGCATCCTCCACTTTCGAAGGTTGGAGCGCACCCATCTCAAGAGCAGGGAATGCAACACCGTTGTTCCGATGTCGTGGCATAGTACGTTGCTGCGCCATACCCCTTAAGGGTAGGTCACAATAAACGCTGTTTCTCTGCTACCAAAATGAGCTGGTCCAGCAAAGAGACCACTTGGAGGTAGGGAAAACAAATTGATGTAATCGACTGGATATGCTATATCGTAAGCATTGTTGTCGTCAGGTACAGCCCCGGTAGAGATGGTCGAACGTGGTGGAGCTGGTGGATGACAGATGGGATTACTGCATGTATTGTCCATAAGGTTAAAAATCTTGGCTGGCAACCTTTGCGAAATTATCGGGTATTTGGTCACCTGGGACAATGACTGCGACTCATGAATTGGTCGAAAAAGCGGCAAGTCGCGTGGCCAAGTAATGGCAGTAGGATGTCGAAGAAGCTGGGGAGAAACATTGGAATGTAGATCTTGAATCTTGTCAAAGCTTTCGTCGCGTAACGGCAAAGTATCACCATATCGAAGGAGTACATGTTGAAATTGGCTCGATCGAGAATGACCTGTTGTGACTGAATAGTGTGGACAACAAGTGTCCAAAGCCGTCTTAGGCAGTAAAACTCTGTAGTCTGTGACAAATGGCATTTCACGCATATCTGAGTCTGTAAGGACCATACAATCTTGCAGCAGAGTGGAATGTCGCCACCTGGGCGTTTCCTCTGGTACACCCCCGTTGAACATTGGCGCCTGTAGAGGACGATGTTCTTGAATTGTCATCGCTTTGCCCCTTGCGGTGGTGTCTCCGGGTACAGCCCCGCTAATGATAGTCAGCTGCTGTAGAAGAGGTTCTGGAACTATCTTTGTCGTTCGTCTGAGATGATGGCGGTTGTTATCGGGTACAGCCCCACTGTATGATGTCCGCTGATGTGGTTGTGTAAGCTGTTGAAATCCAACACTGCTCAGACGAGAAAAGCTGATAGGCCAAACTTGTAGCTGCAAAACTGCACTGGTCCTGGTATACAGCAAATCACTAGACCTGCATTCTGCCATATCACGTCGGGGATGGCTGAAGCGAGTGTCTATATGGCTGTAATCAAAAATAAGGCTGAACTCATCTTCATTGGCCCTGGAAAAATCGGAAGGCATGTTGTTGGAGATGGGTACAGCCCCACTAGATATGGATAGGTGTTGTGGTTCTGGTATTGTCGTCGCGAAATTGAAAGCATAAAGCGATGTTGCTCCTGTAACCTCTGATGCAGTCAAATGCAACTGTGACCCTTGTAAAGCTTGAGTATAGAGCGAGTCACTGGGCCAAGAAATGGCAGATCGAGAGCTGTGATAAACAAGTATATCCTCTGCGTCATCATAGTCAACGAGGAGGGGAATAGTGGCTGCCTGACGAGAGTGAGGATAGTGGAAGGCAGCCTTCGTACGACTGATGTCAAATAGGAGATAAACGTCATCGTCATAGTCCATGACACGGCTGCGAATCATGTGGTTGTCACTGGGTACAGCCCCACTCAATGTGGTAAGATGTTGTGGACAAGGATGCTTAGCGTACTGCAAAGTGTCTGAGAAGCAGCGATTGCCATCACCCAGGTGCACATGGAATTGCAAAAACGTTGCTGTCGTATGCTGAACATAGGACAGGCTCGAGCTGGTTGACGCCGGCATAGTTGGCGCATTACGAGATCCAGAGGAACTCGAGGTATCTGCCAAGTAGGGAGGACTTTGTGAAATCAACTGGTCTGGTGACATCTGCGCATAATCATTCGATGTGGCAAAAACCGTTGATCGCCGATGTTCTGACTGCTGGCAACTGAACGATATGAGCCATCCTGCCCCGAAAAGGCATTGATGTGGTTGGCCAATGTCTCATCATCTATTGACGTTGAAACGGGTACAGCCCCACTGATGGTAGTCCGCTGTTGTGGAACTGGAAAGGCCTGTATACAATCGCCTTTATAGCAGAATCCTGTGTGCCACGACACTGATGTTTGCATTGGCTTTTGTTGACGATTAGGCGCTGGAAATTGACGAAAGACTGAAAGAGAATCTCTCAAGGGTGTTAAGGCTGGTACATGATGGCGTTTGAATACTATTGGGTCGTCGTGTCTATGAACACGAATAGGATGCCTTTGGCTGAAAAGTGATGAACAGGGAGGAATGGCAACGTCTCGTACAGCGTTCAAAAGGTCTGTACAACCTGCTCGGATCTTTTCACTGCAACGACTTAGAAAGCTATTATTTGATGTGATGGTAGGGCCATCACTGTTGGTAGACCAAGCTGTGTAACTATGATTGACATCCCCCAAGAGATCAGGTTGATCTGTATGAATGAGGGGAACCTTTGTAGCCAAAAGTCCATCGAAGCCATCTTGAGCATCATTCTTGTGTTGAGGAACACAATGGTGGTCTTGACCCTGAGGATCGGTCGTGTAGGGAGGAATGATGGCGTCTCGTACAGATTTCAATTGATCCATACAACCTACAAGACCTGCAGAAGACCGGGGCGCACCAATACTATCGGGCTTCGAAAGGTTGGTATGACCATAGAAATGAATTTCTTGCAGAAAGCCGGTTTGGCCATGATGAATTCGAGGCACCTCTGATCTAATGGAAGGGCCAAACATGGAGGATTCGACAGAGGTGGAAGACAAAACTGAAGCAAATGGTCCTTTTAGACCTTTGGGGAGCCTGTGTATGATCATTCCCAAAAAGGTGCCATGGAATGAAACCCTTTGACATTCCTGGACGCTGGATGCCTGCCCCATGAGATCTCGTGTCGCGGTAAACCCGCTTGCCCATGAGGATAAACAGGAAAAGATTGAACTGTTCTGGCATGCTGATGTCTGATGTACAAATGTCTCATTGGAAGGACTCTCAACTTCAGTTCCTATATGAGGATTCGTGAAGCATCACCTCCATGGCTCAAAGTCCCAATCTGCAGCTGTGGACATCGAAGAGTTCCGTCCTGGTACAACATTTGTATATACCAAAGCCCAAGGCTCCGACAGGGAATGGTCACCTTCTTCCGTGGGAGCAGTCGCCCCACTTGTTTGGGTGTCCGGGAGCAAACTCTTGTTGTCTGACTTTCCTGGTATAGATTGCATTGTGTCTGTTGGCACCGAATACCCTTCCGTGGGAGCAGTCACCCCACTTGAAGATGCGGCCTGAGGCGGGGAGCCAACTGTGACGTCATCTTGCCCTTGAGAAACTGATTGATCCGTATGGTTTGCAAAGCGCCAACACCAACAAGGTTCCCAAAGGGTAGTATCCTCCAGACACTGGCCATAGCCTGCGTTCATCTCATATCGTGCAAAATCTTGGGCCCAAGGATCGAAAAATTCGGGAATTGGACAGTATGAAGGATCTGAGTACCCTGATGGCAACTGAGGCTTGTCGTCAAGCAAAAATGGATCCAATGTATCGTGACCTTCTGTAGGCAATACGATACCTAACTGAATCCGTCCGCAGATCTTCCAGGTGTAAAGCGACCTATAATCCGAAGAGCTCAGGTGCTTCAACACTGTATTGGAGACCTTAAGAGCGCACATAGATCCATCCCGTGTAGAGCAACCGACTACCGCATAGGTATACGCTCGCAACAAGATCTTATCCACTCGGATTTCATCTTTATGCAGCGGGTGCCACAAGGAAGTATTCCGGATCAAATGTCTTGCGTATCCATCTTGTACCCCACGATGGGATAACATGGCTCGATCCGAACCCCTCCACACCGAAGATGGAGAGGCTACAGGCGCACCGCGCGAAGGCTCGAGCCCAACGCCTCTGGCCTTACTACTAGGAACAAGAAGCTACTAGGGGCTCCCAGTAGTAAGGCCAGGCTCCTAGTAGTGAGGCCAGAGTGCCTAGGAGACTCTTGCTCCTAGTAGTGAGGCCAGGAGCCCCTAGTAGATTCTTGCTCCTAGTAGTGAGGCCAGGAGCCCTAGTAGCTTCTTGCTCCCAGTAGCCAGGCCAAGTAGCTTCTGAGCCCCTAGTAGCTTCTTGCTCCTAGTGGTGAGGCCAGGATCTTCTAGTAGCTTCTTGCTCCTGGTAGTGAGGCTTAATAGCTTCTTGCTCCTAGTTGTGAGGCCAGGAGCCCCTAGTAGCTTCTTGCTCCTGGTAGTAAGGCCAGGAGCCCCTAGTAGCTTCTTGTTCCTAGTAGCGATGCCAGGAGCCCTTAGTAGCTTCTTGCTCCT
>CAXAMN010023176.1:6963-18470 GCA_963970005.1 Durusdinium trenchii | reverse complement strand
CTGTATGATTGGTGCTGCAAGCGTCGGCCTTCACGGACAGAGTTTTTTGGGTACCTTCTCCAAGCAGGATGTGAGGTACTCTAGCGTGGAAGTGAGTAACGGTTACTTTGGTGGTCTTTGTGTTTATTTCGATGCGTGTAGGCGATTATGTCAAAAAGAGTTTGACATGCCTTTGGCTTCGCTATACCACTTCTGATTTGCTCCGCTACCATTTTTGCCTAGGCATGAGCTCTTCGACGATTACCTCTACCATTGTGTGAGGCAGTACACCCGTCATGGACATTGCGAAAGGACTGCGCAGCTTTGCGCCAAGAACAACTGGGATTTCTATCGCTCAGCCAGGGCTGGAGAGGCCAGGGCCCTTATATAAAGTTTTTGCTACTTTGGAGATTTGAACACAGCGCCCATGCATCGTTGAGCTCACAAACCCATCCATGGTCGAAACCTACGCACTCTTATTTATTCCATTCTTTTATATTCAACGTATTGCCATTACTATCATGTCTTTACGCGTGAAAATGCACATTGCGTTCACAACTTGTCCGCGCGCCATTTCAACTTCTTCTCCAGGCTGCCAGCTCCGGGGCCCGACCCGTTGCCGCTCCACTTCGGGATGCAGTGCACACCGCGGTCAAGAAGGAGAATGGCTCTGTAGTTTTCCAAAAAGATTGAATCAGTACAGGTGGAGTTTGACATGCAACTCGATACTCTGTCAAAAGAAAATTAAATGGGGAGGTGAAACCAACACAATGTTTCTTGTCAGACTTATTGGTCCACTCTGTTGGCTGTGCCCACGCGCAGGAGGAGACCAGTCCAACGAAATATGACGATGAGGCGCCCGTTGTTTCCAAGACGGCAATCCCCTTCCTTCCGGGATTTCGTGATGCTGAAGCTAAGATTTTGGGTGATCTACCCATCCCTGCAAAACAGGTCCCTTGACTTAGAGAGTTCACCATCACCACAACGCACAATCTAAACGGGTAGGTTCTCAAGAATCTTGTGACATGTGAGCTTGGACTGGCCCCCCTCCTCAAGCCAGTCTCTGTCAGGCAGGCAGCGGTAAGACAAAGGCCATCAAGAGGCACCTCAAGAAGCTTTCGGGCACAGTGTGGCAGACCTACGACTTGAAGAAGCTTGGTATTCCTCGTGAAGCCTATCCATGCGAGGGCAGCAAGGGAAAACATGGCTACACGGTGTGTGGCCCCACTGGAGCAGTGACTTGCCACCCACTTTGATTTCCCCCCCTCAGCGCAAGTCTGTTTAGAGGTTTGGTGTTCACGCGCAGATCAAGTTAACATGCAGTTATCCATGTCAGCCCCAATTACCAATATTCTGATCCAAGGCGATTGAGGTTCTCTTGAACAAGAAGGCTTACATCGTCAAACGGGTTGGATCGAAAGCGCCAATTGACCATAAAACTTCTTTTGGCCAAATCACTTGGTCAAAATTTGATGGCCCCCAAGAGGCTTGGAACATTGCAAAGACAAGGGCCTTCTTCTAAGGTTGCCAAAGGCAAGGTTCTCATTTACATAGTTGCCAGGTAGCTATGTTTGGGGTTGCATGGAGTCTGTCGTCCTTAGAGAATGGACGGTGGGTTTTTTCCATGCCTATCTAGGGCAGATGACGCAATGTCTGCTGATTTGTAGCGAAGGAAAAAGATGAAAACACTAAGACATAAGATATTATCGGGGAAGCACCGCGTCATGTCCCTGCAATCCATGCTCGCTTTCACAGGCGATGGGGGCTTGCGGCGTGCTTCTCGCGGCAGTTCATCGTCCAAGGCGCCGGGGCAAAGAAGGCAATGTTGGTGAATTGTGTAGCCACTCTTCCTTAGATGAAGGGGCGGTGAGAAAAAAGGGCACGGCCAAGACACGTGTTTGAGATTTTACTTTTGGGTGTAATTATACAGTGAATCAGCCAATCGCAAGCCGCAGGAGTGGCTGAATTTCGACAAGGACTGAAAACCGTGGACATCTTGCGAACAGAGGGTTGGAAGGGAGAGAGCATTGAAGGTGTCAAAATGAACAAGGCAATGTCTCTGTGGCCAAAACATGTGTATCTCTTCGGCGATGTTGAAATGAAAGGGTCAACGCAGGGGGTGGGCTCAAGTGAGAGTGAGAACACTTGGTCCTGTGTTTTGAAGGCATCGGTCTTGCAATGGTCGCCAAAAAGGAAGCGATGCCTTTCCGTGTCCCTTCAGCGAAGAAGAAAGCGGTTCACGACAAGCCAAAGCGAAGGTCTCACAAGGATGTGAAGCGATCGCTCGTCCTGCAAGGGTTGAAACATTTGAAGGCGCCTGCAGCCATTTGCCTTACTTTCAACAAAGTGTTGACCTTCAACAAGAGTGTTTTCCATTCCAAGTGCCTTACCCAACCTTGAGTTTCCACAGTTTTGTCCAAGGTATTGGCAATGCTGGCAAGCCTCGTCTTTGGCTGCCCAGGCTTAGACTGGTCACCAATAGAGCACCTCGAAACGTTTGCGGGCACCCAGGCAGTGACCATTGGAGAGCAGCAGGCTAGCGGCCTGATTACCCACATTTTCAGTAGCGTGTTCTGCGTTAAACGGAGCATTTCAACCTTGAAGTGGTGTTCGTTCATGTTGAGAGGTGCAGGTATGGTTTTGCTGTGAGCCTGATTAGTCTGACACCTTTTATGGGTTCGGTCCTTTTTTCAATATAGGGGTCTATTGAAACCCTGGGTGGGCTAGAAACAAAAGTAGGGCAAAAACACCAACTAACTATGGGAGCATTGCACCCACAAGGTGGTTTTGCTTAATGTACCGCCCTTCTTGAACAGTCCAGCAAAGCTGTAGTACTTTAAAGACTTGCTCAGTTGGCAGGCAGGGCGAAAAGCAGTACCTTTTGAGATCAACATGGATCCTTCAACCATGGACATCTTAACGGACGCAGGGTTTGCCAACGCAGTCTACTACACCTTGCGCACGCGGGTTGGAGGTGCTAGCCTTCACGCGCCCGTATGCTCTACGTGGGTGTTCATGACTCTTTGCATTTGCATTCTTACAGTAAGCAGTTGAAGCTGCCACAATGAAAACTGTATTGGTTAGATATATGAGCAAGTACATCTGTTTGGTTATATATGTAGTCTTTTTGGGGACACGCAAAGGGACCTGTAGCATAGTTGGACCTTTTTTTGCTTTGTTTTGAGAGAGTGTGTGTGTTGCACGCTCTCTCTCTCTTTTTCTCTCAGGAGCCGTGGGAGCACTCTTCGGTCCAAATCCCAACCTCTTGGGAGACCCGACAGCCTAAAGGTGCAAGAAGGCAATGTGATGACCGCACGAGTCATGGTACTTTGTGCGTTGGCAGCAGCCACCGCTTCCTGGTGGGTGGTGGAACAACCAAGTAGCTCCATTATGGAATATCACCCAACGTTCCAGAAAACACTCGCGCTGCTCAGAGGGGTGCGCAAACTTTCAATCTGCATGGCCAACTATGGAGGTGAAAGCAGAAAGGGAACATACCTTTACTCTAGTATCTTTGCTTGTAATGAAAAGCCCTTTCCCTTTTTTCCTCTTTGCAAACTATGGTTGGTTGAATCCCATGGGTTGCAAAAGCTTCTCATTCCAATCCCAATCCTTTTGAAAGAAAACATTCGCCCCCGAAACGGAGCCCTGGTGTTTGGTATGCCGCACTGCTGAGGTCACCGTTGCATCGACAGTTTGTTGGACGAGCGCAGTTCGCCGCAACTTCAGGAGGGGTCGGCCCCAGAGATGACAATTAAATACCGAGACGGGGCTGGCAAATGGCGATGCAAAGGGGGGGAAAGACCTCAAAAAGTCCCAGCACTATCCGCTCAAGTTGCCCGAAGCAAACTTAATCTAGATGGGAGGTTGATGATACAGTTTCCAAACATTTCTTTGAACCTTGCAGAATTCGTCTCTCTCTCTCTGTATCTATCTATCTATCTATTTATCTATCTGTCTATCTATCTATCTATCTATATTTATAGACACTTAAGGGTTGGTTGTAGGGGCAGCCCTCAAGCGACCCGCCAGCCCAACGTCAGCCATCTCAGGTTTGGCAAGGCTTTGGCCAAGATTCGATCCAAGCACCGCCGGCAAGTCCGCAAAGCAGCGCGGCAATTCCTGAAAGAAGCTGTCGCGACAGAGAACTCTTTAGACACCAGAGTCAAGATTAATGGCCATTGGCTGAAACATGCCAACCTCACGCCTGTCTTGCAATTCCTAAGCTCTGTGCAGTAAGAGCTGTGTGTTTCTTCGAGGGGAACTTTTGTGCAGCCGTGGAATGTGAGAATCCTCATTTTCCAAATTCATGCTGATTGGCGCTTTAGCCATACGTGAACAAAGCTTGGGGAAACGCCGACTCTAAAACAGGTGGCCAGCAGTTGATTCCTTTCATCCCAACAAAACCAACAAGACAGCTCTTCCTGGAGCCTTTCCCAGCTACGTGCAACAGGTGCCCTTGAATTGAGACCTCCAGCCACCACCCCCCCTCTTGGCAGCAAATCCTTCAAACGCCAATGGTCCTCCTATCTCCAGGAGCTCTACCCAATGCGGCTGCCAGCTTTGAAGAGAGGCGCGGTAGCGCAACAGCTGGTCCTCCAAAGTTTTTTTTTCAACAGCTTTTGGACCCAGATTCACTGGCGATTTGTAGAGAATGCTGTGGCGACTTGTAGAGAAAAGTAGCGACCTGTAGATCCATGTGTCTCCTGTATTTGCAATACGGTACCGGCTATAGAAAACAATAGAACATGAAGTGCGCTCACAAAATCTCACGAGAATTCAAATGCCGCTTGCGCGAGAAAGAACGTGTCTCTTGTAGGCTCATCAGCTCTTCAATGTTTGTGGGCTCTGCATTCAATTCATCTGCGTGCACACAATACAGCTCCATGCAAACCTGATCGTTCCATGTGCATGGTTCTTTCACCACCCTGTCCCGTGACCTGCGATCTGTCCTATAGCCATGGCAAAACAAGCGCAGGCCCATCCACCTGTCAGGTCGAGAGTGCACGGCAAGTCTTCGCCCCGCCAAGAGGATAACACTGCTCCCAAAAAGACCAAGGGGGGACAAGCCCAGTGCGAAGAAGGTGAAGCAAGAGAAGCTGAAGAACTCTTCAAAGAAGATGGTGAAGGATACAAAAGATATCAAAAAGGAGAAGAATGACAAACGTGAAAAGACACCGAAAGCAGAAAAAGAAGAGAAGGCGGCAAACAAGAAAGAGAAGAAGGAGAAGGGTGTTCCCAAGAAGAAAGCAGAGGCAGAGGAGAAGGGGGGCAGGACTTCCAGCGCAGGCTCACGACCTTCTGCCTTGAGGAAGCCTGCGGCCAAACCAAAAAACGTCCAAAGAAGATGAGAGGAAGGGTGGCAATGCTGTTTCCATCAAGGGCATGGAAGCTTTGAAGAAGAAGATGGAAGAGCGCCGGAAGGAGGAAGAGCATGAAGAGGATGAGTCAAGTGACTCCGACTCGATTGCCGCTGACCTCAACAAGGTGCTCAATCTTCGAGTGCCGCGATCCTATGATTCGGAGGACGAGGATGATGGAGATGATGGAGATGATGGAGATGATGGAGAAAGCAGTTCCTGCGAAGAGGAATCAGTTGAAGATGAGAACTCTGACGCTGAATCAGAGGGTTCAGGTGCGTCAAATGAGGATGCGGAGGAGGACCTGGAGGAGGATGAAGATGAGAAGGAAGAGACTGACGAGAAGGGCGACAAGAACATGGCCTTAGTTCCAGTCAAAAGAAATTCTGTCACCAACAAACGTGACTGGGACACGTTTTGCCGGCGCATCCAGGACCGAAAGAACTTCCCTTGTGAGTTGGCAGGTTACCTTGCCAAGAGCAAGGTAGATCTTTTCAATGCTTGGTTGGACGGCAACAAGCAGTGGGATCAGTGCCGCCTCATCGTCACCCGGACCCATTCCAACGAGAACCAGTCACTCTCAGGATGGGTTGCGAAGCCCGGGAGAGAGATTGTGAAGGAATTCGGTGAGGATAAGGGCCGGACAGTGATGAAGAAACGGGAGCAGCAGGGACTTTGCTATGACAATGATGATTTCCCTGGCGATGAGATGGAGAGGTTTTACTATATGAAAAAAACCAAAGGAGCTGACGAGGAAACAATGTGTCTCAGATCAATCGCAGATCCAGGCAAAGAATGAGTTGGATGAGCAAATGCTCCAAGCCCTGACTGATGAGAATGATGGTGTCATGCGGCAAGGCGCACTCCCTGATGCCCAAGCATCGTCGGCCGCTGGCCAAAAGCTTCTGTTTGAGGGCTTGGCAGAGGCAGTGGCAGCTGTCCCTAAGAAGAAGAAAGAAAAGAAGGAAGAGTCCTCTGAACCTGCGCTGCCTAAGACCAATCCCCAGAAGGCAGAAGACCTCATGGTGGAGATCCTTGCTGAGTCTGTAGCGGCCAGGCGAAAGAGCATGGGGCTTGGCGCCGTCAATTACGCTGGCGAATTGTCAGCTCAGCTTTTGGCCCACGCCGAGAAGCTTGAAAAGCACTACAAAACATTGCAGCAAGCAGTGTCAACCCGTGTTGACGACGATGGCTTCTACGCGAAAGCTTTCAAGAAAGTCGAGGAGTTGCGGCACTGGTACAAAACTGCTGAGGCCTGGTTTCCAAAACAGGTTGACTTGAATGCATTTCAGATTCAGTTCTCATATATGGGTAGCTTAATTGCCTATATAAATTAGCTTTGTTGTCTCCTCACTCACTGACCACCCTTCACTCTTGTCAGGCTGCTGCGGATTCCATTCTCAGTGGCTTGAAGCGAGCCAACAATAAGAAGAAAAGGGACAAGAGCGATGGCAAAGACAAGGAAAACAAGGAGAAGAGCAAGTCAAGGAAGACGAGAGACAAGTGAGGGCTGAGAGCCGTGAAACACGTTTTGGGGTAGTTCGGGATGCAACTGCATCTGAATTTTGAGGGGATTGCCACTGAATGGCCAGCTAGACTGGACCAACCCGTTCTTTGTGTCTCAAACGCCAAACCTTTTTTTGAAAGTACGCCCACTTGTTTTGACGCGCATTTGTCACACGGGTTGCAAAGACCTGGCCTTGGCAATGGGATCCTTTGCCAGCAACACCGTCGATGTCCTGAGATGAAAAAAACGGCGCACAGTGCAATCTCAGCCTCTTCGCTTTCATGTGGAGTGAGTCTCTAACATGTTGCGTTCAGCGAAACAAGTGCATCATGAAACCTCAAACTCGTGCTTGCCAGCTTCTCTCATGTACATTGCAAGTTGTCAGAGCAAGCTTTCGAAAGCAGTTTAAAATAATGTGTTCTTTAAAAAACGTTGTTTGACATCGACGTCCGCCGAGCCAGGCGCTTCGCTTCTGGCAGTGGAAGAGAGGTCCGGTCCCGATACCTTTGAAACCTTTCAACTACATGTTTATCAATCTTTGCATTCTTCCTTTCCACTACATTTATCCGTGCGTGCAATCGTTCAATTCCATTTGCGGTAGGAAGGCTTTGCAATTCAATCTGCTCTCATCTTTGTCAACTGCAGGGTTCAGCTCACGCTGTTTTTATTGAAGCTTGCTTGGTGGGATCCCAACTTATCCATTGCGCGTTGCTAGTTGAATGTGGAGAGCTGCCCGTAGGTGCTTGAAGCGGCGGAAAATAGACGATATGAAGCACAGCCACGTTGTGGACTCACTTCTGCAGCTTGTGGGGCGGGGCCGTATTGATATCACTTGCGCTACTGATGTTGCTAGAGCAATCCTCAAGGATGGGGTGGAGAATGAGAGTGTAGAGAAGATGGCTTCACTGGGAGCTTTTGGACGTGCCCAGTCAAACTGCGAGAGAGATTTGCATAGATGGCTATCTTCAGTTTTTGGATTGCGTCTTCAACCATACACTGTCTACGTGGATCTTAAGGCTCATTTTTTGTTTCCTGATGTATGGGTAGGCTTTGGACGCTTTGTTGCAAAGTCTCAAGTGTGCCATAACTTTTCCTCCGCTCACAGGTGAATGGCTTGAAGGATGCCAGGACGGCGCTATCAGTTCTTCTCCCACATGAAGTCCTCCACGCGTTGGCTACGTGCAACGCTGCCGGCTCAATCTTTCAATCCATCATGTTTGGGGATCTGAGCCCTAGTGACGTCGAAGCTTTCTGGACACACTGCAGAACTCTGGACCCATGGAAGAACCACCCGGTTCTGTCTGACCCTTCTCAGACCTTGTCACAATTGGTTGGGGTGCAGCTCCACGCAGATGGGGCTGAGATGTTCAGGGATGACGAGTGCTGTTGCTATTCGTGGTCGAGCATTTTTGGTGGTACTGGACTTGTGACTGATGTGATGTTGTTTCGCTTTCCAATCACCCTCATACAAGACCGACATATGCAACAACCTGAAGACTCTTGCTTCATTTGGTTTTGTTTCAGTTTTGCAGTTGTTGTTGAGGGGTTTGGTGTCATGGTAGTTGTGTGGATGGACGGCGTTCTTGTCTTCTACCGCGCGAGCTTTAAGGTGAAGCGCCGGGTGAACAAAGTCCTGGCCGACGTCGTGGCATGGAGCCTCAAATGTGCTGCCAAAGGAGTTGCTCCAACCAAGGGTTTCTACAACGAAACTTTTCCGTCAAACGCCTGGAGGGCTAAACTGGCTGGTGAGCCCATTGGAAATGGATTTCGGACTTTTGGCTTTGCGTGATAGTGAGAAGGGTTCTGTTCTTTTTCCATGTGGAGGCTAGTGGATGTTGATGCCACTTCTGTTGCAAACCCATGCAAGCCGTCCTGAGGGCTACATACTTCTCATGGAAATGTGACCTGAAAGCCCGGCACGAAGTTCACAACTTTGCAAGGTGGTACCAGGCCACAAAGCTTCCTGGAGCCAGTTGAGAACATTGTTAGTGGGGCAGAAACCCTTGACCTTTGAGCGATGACGCATGTTGTTTGCCAACCAAAGGTTATGTGATTTATGTTTTGCTGAGAAGCCATCCAAGAGGGGGGAACCCTCATATGAATTATAAGAACATGAACGCCAGTGCGCCCTACGCCCTGGCAACCATGGACCATTGCACATATATGCATACGCAGGTGGTCTCTGAGTGGGCCGTCGTCGAAGGATGGACGCTACACACCTGTGTGTTTGACGTGATGCACAACCTCTTCCTTGGGACTGGGCGCGACTTTGTGCCAGGTTGTCTCAGGGTTCTCCTGGAAAGGGGATGTTTCGATTGGTACGGGGTGGCGCGAGACAGCAATGAGATGTTTGCTAACATCACGATGGAGATCCGCCAGACCTACCGAGATCACAAGTTTCTGTGCTAGTTTACTTTTTGTTTTAGGTGTGTGCGTGAACAGTTTCTGCCCATAGTTTTTTCAGTTTTGATAGTTCCATGGTGGAAGGTTGTACTACGCGGGCCCACCAATTGTGAGAAAGCATTGCTACCCGGCTGACGCTAAACAGTATGTTGAGCTGAGCTCTCGCTTTAAAGCCTCGGACACGAAGGGTTTGCTGTGGTGGACAGCTTTGCGAACTGCAAAGGCTTCTGAGGAATACCCCCTCGAAGCTTTGTTGCACCAAGTTCATGAAACACGTTTTAAAAGGTTTTCGGGACCTTCCGCCCAAACCCGGCCATCCCAGGTTCCTCACTCTTTCGCCCTTCGTGTCAGGACGAAACTTTGCGAATGATAGCTTATAGCTCATGGACTCTGAACCGCTCGATGGAGATCTTCGATTCCGGCGGCGTCTTGCTGACCAGTCGCAATGCATCTGAAGCCAGTGAGATGTTGCTCAGGCACCTGAAGTCATTGCAGCTTCTCACAGAGAACCATGGGGTTCCAGGTGCGCTTCTCTTTAAAATGAGACCCAAATGTCACTATTTGTGGCACACAGCCACACAAACTCGAATGTGGAAGATAAACCCATTTGTTTTCCACTGCTTCGCGGAAGAGTCATGGCTTGGTAGAGTGAAGCGGGTGGCTGTTCAATGCCATGGGTCCACTATGGTTCACCGCGTTTTGCAGCGGTATTTGATTTGCTTGGGGCTCTTTCTGGAATCCGATCGCCGAAGGCGCCAGGAGTTGGGAGGAAAAGGGTAGGGTTTCACAACCTCGCTCTAAGCGCATCGTGTAACAGGTTCTGAAAACCAATGGAAAGAAGTGGTCAGGTTTTCACATCTGTATTTGATTAAACTTTCTAGCTATTCAGTGGCCCTCGTCCTCATGAGCCTCATGCGGGGGTTTGGGTGCTTGCGAGTCACTCTTCGCAAGCGCGTGTGCAACACGCCCGACAGCCAGACGCAGCCACAGAGCAGCCGGCATGAAAAAGCTCATGGATTGTGAAGATGCTGTGCGTGTTCCTTTTTCAATATGTGTATATATATAGAGATAAAATAGGTCCATATTGATGCAGTATACGCGAAAGATGACATTGTAAGGTTCTTGTCACGTGCATGGTTCCGTTTCCGTTCCACGAAGAGGAACTGAAAAACCAACAGGGCGCCAAACGCTCAAACCCCGTCGTGCCAACAAACCTTGTCCCCTGTGAGGTGTGAAAAAAATAGCCGGTAACTAGTAACGACTGCAGAAGTTTTTTCTGTTACGTTTGAACTGCAAAAGAGACATGTAGCAAATAAATCTACGTTGCGACGGCTGCGACCGATCATGGTGTGTTACAAAGTTACAACTATTGCTGGAGGCCTTGCGCCCTACATGGTGTGAACATCAGTGATGCCTCTAGATCTTGAGCATTGCGCTCTGGCAGCGGAGCTTCACAAGCAAAGCGCAAAAAATATTTAGTGCTGAAAAAACAATGCACGACAGGTGGCCCGAACATTCTCGTCACGCGCTCTATACACCCACAAAAGAAATCTCTGACATATGGTGGGTCCTTCAGGGCTTCAGCCTTTGTAGTCTCCAAAAAGTAACATGACGCGTGCAGCATGTTCGCCGTTGCCTCATGAGACACTTTCGCCGTTGCCTCATGGGACACGTTCGCTGGCTTCGTGGGCAGTACATATGGACAGACAGCACAAGGACAACACTATACACACAGAAACTCTAGTGTTGTATAATATCGCGAGTAAAGCCTCGCAAGGGGCAGATCAAAGGAAACAGTGGTGGCCGATGCGTGTAGCATATTCGCCGTTGCCTCGTGAGACACATTCGCCGTTGTCGTGTGCAGTACACAGACAGACAGTGCATGGACAACAACCCTGCCCACAGAAACTCCACTGTTGTACAATATCGCGAGTAAAGCCTCGCAGGGCAGATCACAGGAAACAGTAGTGCAGGTCGATGCGTGTAGCATGTTCGCCGTTGCCTCATGAGACACATTCGCCGTTGCCTCATGGGACATGGTCGCCGATGTCGTAGGAGTGTCACAGAATGACATATAACACTGATGCTGGGCACAAAGTGATATACAAACGACATGTTCGCCGGCGCCCACATGTCGTCTGTACCAAACCACTTGCCAACAACAACGTTGGATCCTCATGGTGATCCGCCGAACTTTGGGCCGATCCGCCGAACTTTGGCCAATCTGCCGAACTTTGGGCCGATCCGCCGAACTTTGG
>CAXAMN010023175.1:0-18487 GCA_963970005.1 Durusdinium trenchii | reverse complement strand
GGTAGAAAGAGACCTTGCCGTAGGAGGAATTCATGCAAAAGACCCCCAGCCACAGACTCCTCATCACCACCCCACGGTCCAATGGCCGTGGAAACAACATGACCCTGCCTCAGTGTGCCCACTATGTGGAACATGCAGATTTGCAATGAGGAGGTCTACTGATCCGGTCCAAAGTCGAGTCAAGATGAATCGGTGAGAGCTCGCCACCACTGTCCACTGATCCTCCTGTATTCGTTGCACCTGGCCGGCCGCATCGGCGATCTTGAAAAGATAGGGGTTGAGGGTGCTAAATTTCACAAATGCTGCTAATAAGGAGTAGGTCTGCGAATAGCAAGGCTTCTGATGGGCGTGTGTGTTTTTTAAGGTTAATGTTAATAAACATGTAATTGTGGAGCCTGGATAACTTTCACAGCGCTGGCAACCAAATCTTGACCACAAAACTATGGTTGCAAATCTGCCATATCCAGCTCAAAAGGGCTATGGAACATGGTTGAAAGAAATTGCAAACACACAACATGTTTTTAATTCAAATTCCAGGCCAGGTAGATTGTGCTATAAATGCATGCTTGACCAAGCAAGTTGCTTGCAACATATGCGGTCACAACTAAGTAAGAACATACATAGAACAACGCGCAGTGTGAATTGCGAAGCAATCATGGCGTTGCATGAGATGGCTGCAAATGGATGGAGATCCTTCTTGAGATGCGGGCCTTGTATTTTCAAACATGGGTCTCGAGAAGAGATTCAACAATTTCAGAACGGAATGTCAAATATAGCAGATCTAGTGAAAAGACTGGAGGCCACTTATGCTTTGCCCATGAAACAAGTTTTACCTCTCCTTTTACTGTGTGTGCGTGAAAATACTATGAATGAAGTAGAGAGAAGAACGATTCCGAGGTAAAATTGCCTCCAAAATTAGCTGGGGCAACTTTTGGAAGGATAGTACATAGTTTGAGTGCTAGAGACAACCCCAAAGCAGGTGCTAGTTTTCTCGGGTGTGCGGCCAACTACATCTTAGGTGACAGCACTTGCAGAGAACAGATTGGTTCCAGCGTCGCACAAGAAGGTGAAGCAAACGTCAAGCTCTACTTCATTTGCAGAAAGTCTAAAGCCGTTGACTACTTTGGGCAAGGGGCACCCATACTACAACCTAGTGCAATTGGTCAAACAGCTGAATGTGCCATTTGGCTGTGGTGAATTTATGACGTTGAGCCTTTTTTGTGTTTGATCATTTGGGATGAATACGGGCTCTTTACTAGTCAACATTGCGTAGGATGGTAATTGTAGGACGCCAATACTACCAAGACAAACGCTTAGAGCGCTGCTGAACCGACTGAGGGGCATTCGCTTGAGAGATGCCAAGCAAATGAAGAAAACAGTAGAAGGAGTCCTCGGCTTGATATTTCAAGATTACGTATCCGTGTCTGTGCCTTCATCCTCAACCATGTCAAGAGCTCGGAGAAAAGTTGATGTTGCGATGATGTTTCATCGCAGACGGGAGTGGAAAGCCATGGGCATTCAAAATTGTTCAATCCAACTTAGCTGCTTGTCCATACTCTTTGAAGACGCCAACTCACACCAACTAATATGGTTTGCTTGCTCAAGCTGTGGCTCAGAGTTCTTCCTGTGGCTTTCTCTTGTTCTTTCCTTCCCCATTCTTGAGACAACTTGTCTTCCCTTTCACTTTCACAAAGTGTTTTTAGATTCTAGATTCTAGCATCTAGACTGTAGTGGTCTAGTGGCACTAATGTTCCTAGTTGTGTATGGCCTTTCGGTGGGCATCTCTTTTGCTTTTATTTTCCTGCGTTTGTTGTTCCAACCATTTATACACTACTGGCCTGATTGCTACTCTACTTGTCCAGCGTGCGCAAGGCTATGATGCAGCTACATTGAGGAAAGAAATGTTTGTCATTGAAGAACACAGCACCAGGCCAGGCCGCCTGGCGATTGCTGGGTAGACCTGATTCCCGAACCATTACATCGCAATCTGCATTTCATATGTTCTTTGGCAAATTTGCTTCTAATTTCTAATTTGGTCATCAACTCCTGTCTCCTGACAGGATTGAAGCCGCAACCGCAGCCTTCTTGGATTGGGGTGCTGCTTGGAACCACGCCATCATGGACAGTGGAGATGGAGACCAATCTGAGTCATCTGTATCTCAGGATTCTTCTGACTCATTCTTGGCAAGTGGTTCTTCTCGTCCGAAGCAAGTAAAGCACAAAGAGGGTTTCAATATTAACCGGCGTGTGCTGCCACCAATTACTTTGGGACGAGGCTAGCTGGAGGTGTTGTTTTGAGTGTAGCAATTGCAGCACGTCTACTAGCTACTAGCTACCCGTCAAATGTGTTGCTGAGGCTACATTGGGGGGCTAAGAACAATTAGCATGACAAGACAAAGAGAACAATTGCTCGCTGTGCTTTCCGGTTGTCAGCACTGCTTGGACAAATTGCAGTTGCTGCGCAGGTGCCACATCTTATCCACACAAGGCAGCTGCTTTGATGCATGCTATTCAGCTTGAGGTGGGAGAGTACGAGGATGTTAGGCGATACGGAGAGCAAGTCATAGCTTGCTTATCTGATCAAGGCCGGCTGGCTGACTGGCTTGGTAACCGGTAGGACTCACACTGCAAACCAAAAATCAGCTTGTCACTGTCAGCCACGAAGAGTATTCTGCACGTCGTGTTCAAGGGTGTTCAAGGGGGAAGCTCACATCCAGAATCCAGGTCCAGGTCAGGTAACTCAGGTAGGTAACTCCAACTATACTCAAGACTCAAGAACCTTCAATCTAACGCCTGCTAACAAGTAACACGACTCTAACACCTTTCTATTCTCCACGTCAGCCAGCCCCCCCTGCTGTTCACCATTTGCTGTTTCCAGTTTACTCACAGTCAGGCACTGAAATTTCGTTGGGCGAGATGCCTTTGCTGGAAGTTCCACAACTTTCAAGAGATGACGACGCTGCCTTGTGTGACGGACTCCGCTGTTCATCTATTCCTGTTGCTTGACAGTACATTGATCAACATGTGCTCATGTGCCATGTGCTTTGTGCAATGAGTGCGAGTGTGAAGCCTGCTTCTGGCAGTGCAAGCACTCCAAGGATCATGGTGGCGCTCTTCTCAATGAAACGTCAGTTTCACTGGTTGCCATGGACGGGTGTGCCTTGGCTCAAACTCTATTGTTTGTTTGGGTGGGTGGTTGGGTGGTTGGATAACTGCTTTGTTTGTTTGTTTGTTTGGTTTGGTTGGTTGTTTTGTTGTTTGGTTGTTTGTTTGTTTGTTTGTTTGGTTGGTTGGTTGGTTGGTTGGGCTGGGTTGGGTTGGGTTGGTTGGGTTGGTGGGAGTTGGTTGGTGGGGTTGGTTGGTTGGTTGGTTTGGTTGTTTGGTTGTTTCATGATTTGGTTGTTTGTTTGCTTGGTCGGTTGGTCGGTTTGGTTTTGGGTTGGGTTGGGCTGGGTTGCCTGCTTGCTTGCTTGCTTGCTTGCTTGGTTGGTTGGTTGGTTGGTTGGTTGGTTGCGTTCTTGATCCTGATGCTGCGCGCAGGTGGTTCGCAAGAAACTACAAATCGCGCTGTGGAGACACTTCCTGATTCTCATCTCAAGTTGCAAGTTTCTGAGGTGCTCAAGTACCTGTTGGACTGTTGGATTTCTTTTTCTTGCCGATGTCAAGGTGTTTTCCTTTCTGTCCGGCCTCTGATTGAGGATGGGAGAATGGCTGGCGACAGGGATATCACCTTGCCTGATGAAAATGGAGGACAGCGACAGAAACCAACGTCCGAGTCTGCAGAACCCTTTTTTGACCCAGTTGAATTCAGCAGAATGTGCTTTGCCTGATGCTATACCGGATTTCCATGTGTTCTTTACTGCTACTGTTACAGCTTTAGCAAAAGTCTCATCATGTTGAGCAAGCTGTTGCATTTCAGCAAAAGACTTTTGAAACTTTTCCTTGTTGCTTCTGCTGACGATTGCTACTTGCGTTACGACTTGCGTTGCCCAGGTTTCCAAACAGCTTTCTCCTATCCGGGCCAAAGCATGTGAGCGACAATTTGTTGGCAAATGCACTTGGGAAAATGGCATGGTGCAAATCTCAGTTAAAGTGGCATTCCATAAAGGATACAATTAGAGGTCCAGTTGCATGTATTTGGGTGTGTAGTAAAATAGGGAGACAAGAGACTGACCTGCCTGGAAGGAACATAGATCAACCATTGGTCATCGGGTGGGCGGTTCGGGTCTTGCTATCGAAATACACACCCATTTGTTTGTGCCCTACATTTGTTGCTGACTGGTTGCTATCCAGTCCAAAGCTAAAGCGTCTTACTTCTTCTTCACTCCAGACTCCAGCCCACAGTTTTCCGTCAGCATCAACACAGCTTTGTGTTTGCTTCTTCAAAGCTATATCAAATTGCAAAGATCAAGTCTCAAGTTCAATTTGTTTTGCAATGTCTTCCTGTCAGTTGGGACAACTATCTCAAGAACCTACGGCAGCTGGAAACTTTGCTGGCGCGTGTGGACAACCGAGACCAGTTCATCTCGAGATGTGTAGAGAATATCGCTGACAGAACTCCATTCAAATCCTGGGCTTCACGTTTGAAGGGGCTGCGGTGGGAAAGAATAACAGAGTTTTGCGCAGAGGACTTTTGGTTGAACAGGCAATGCTTTGATTTGTACCATTGTTTCAGGGCAACTTGTCACTTGTCTTCCAAATTCCATACATGGCAATACATAAGTTTGAGACTCTTCACCATCTAAGTTGCTTCGGGTTGAAGATCCTCTTCGCCGCTGCTGGAATAAGAACACATACTTGAAGAACCCAAAGAAACGGCCAGCACCTCTTGGGCTTGAGGATGAGTTCAAGTCCCTCAGATGTTGTTAAATCTTAGTTTTTGCTTCAACAGTGACGTTAGCAATGTATTTGCCTCTTGTTCTTGACAGAGTTGCCAAATGCTGACTCGGCGTCTCAGCGTTACTTGAATTTTGCAAATGGCATGCGACTGGGCTCAAACCTAGGCCAAACGCAGAAGCGCTAGATGCAGCTATTTGCAGCAAAAGTTTTTGGGCAACTACAAAAGCAATCTGTGCACTTGCTCTTCTCTGTGAGTTCATTGGTCGCTGGAGTGAAGGATGCTTCTGCCATGAGCAAGAGATGCTCAAGTTTGCTGCTGAACAAGCATCTTGTTGGAGAAGTAAAGGGTTTTTGAGCATTTCTTTAATGCAACAATTTCCAATAATATACTGGTATCACCATAAGACTACTGTATAGCAGCTGCAGTTCTTGCAAGCCACCAAGTTAGGCCGATCTGCGGCTATCAAGCCACCGACATGGACATCATGGAAAGCGCTACCGCTACAAGAAGGACCTGCTTGAATGTGCTCTGAAGTGTCCTTTACGTTGCTGTAGAGCTCCAGAAATGGCGGCTGGAGATGCTCTTGGGAAGCTTCAACAAAGAATGACACTTCTTTGACAGGTTGGTTGGGTCGGGTTGCAAGAAGTTGGTTGGAACATTACAACACCAAATGGGTACGCAAAAGGAGAACCTCCTCCTGTCCTGTTATTCAACGCCATGGCAAACAGCAAGTAGATCTATCTGTTGATACCAAGAACAAGAGTAGTAGATACTTCTGCAGTATCATTCTAAAAATGGCATTTGAAAAACACAAATTGGCAACCAACAATGTGCAGCGGGACACTGTCAGTTGGCAATTTTTTGGTACTGTGGACTGTGGACTGTGGGTGCAGTGTATTTATCGAGAGAGCTCATTGCATAGCCTAGGCGTGAGTCAGAGCGAGACTTTGTGCAGTTCACTGCAGAGCTGATGGTGACTCCTTTTGATGAGGACAAAAGGGATGCACAGAAGCTCTACCAAGACTGGAGATCAGCAAGGGGAAGAATTCTGGCTGAAATAACCCCGAAGCTAAGCTATTGGCAGCAGCTCCCATGGAAGCTGTTACAGTTGGCTCACCACGATAGCTGTCAAGCCATGGTTGGGGCACAAATTTGCTTGAAGCTGTGGTCACAGGGCGGACTGGGCAACAAACATCGCCAGTCGAGAAGATTTTTGGACCCAGAATTTCAAGGTGATGCACATGGCCCTCCACTTCGATCACTAGTGGAAAAAATGGCGGCAGGAGCGGATATCAGACAGCCAGAGTTTCAACCTTTGGTGTGCTGGTTGTCCAGATTTTCTTGCATCAAGCTCGTTGAACGCAGCGTAGAAGGCACACATGCAGTTGTCACTCGTGCTACAAGGCGTGCTCCTGCTGCATCCACTGCTTACATGTCGGTAGAGTTGCGGTTCATTTCATTCTGGGAGAGTCTAGCTCACAAACCTGAGGCAACTTGATTTGCAAAAGAGTGTATAACGTATTGGTTTCTTCTTTTGAATTTTCAAATTGGGGTTGGACGTCTTTGACGAACACATCCTGATTGAGGTATTGCAGAGATTGTCGCAGAGTCTTTGGGGCTTCGAAACATTGGTTGGATTTCGAGCTGCAGTCTTGTAACTTGCCTCAACGTTTTTTACGGACGAATCTTCAACACCTGCCACCTGCCATGGACAAATAACAAACATTAACAATTGAGACCAAGACTCAGGCTCAGACTCTCAGACTCAGACTGGCATTACCTTCCAAACATTTCCTGTGGTGGTGGTGGTGGTGGTGCAAGATCCTGAATCTAGAGTCTAGAGCAAGGAATCCTCATGTGTCCTAGGCAACTCCTTGGTCTTCAACCTTCGCCCTACTATGACAAGATGAACTTTGCAGACTTGTCTGCCATGGTCTACCGAGACACATTGCAGCAAAAACACCTCGAGAGAGATAGACTTGCCGCGGAGCTATCAGAAAAGAAACAGCTAGAAGATACAATGAAGAAGGCATTTGTTCAAGCTATTGCTGGCCCAGATACAGTGAACCGAGTTGGAGAAATCATCATTGAGCACATGCTAGCAGTGCTTTGTCTGTGTTTGGGCGTTGATCACGTACATGACTCATGTTCCTAACAATGCTCTCTAAAGGGGCATTGCTGGTGGACTGATGGATCACTGATGGATTAAGATTATTTTTTTGCTGTAAGCGTAGCACTGCATGGGCTGGCACGGAGTTCTCGTTTACTTGGCATGCCCATATAGGGTTATCAGCATCCCTTTCCCCAGGTAGCAGAGAGCGATCCTGGATTGGTTTTCTCCATGGAGAACCTGCAGTCTTGCTGTTCTATTCTGGATTCCAGCGGAAGCTCGGCTGTCAATGCTGTAGGCTGGCAGCTGGAGGTACAGCTGATGAAGGGATTCAAAGATGAGAAGGGAACTTTTTTGGGGGGAGATGAGTCATGGTGAAAGTTTAGACCTATGGTTTAGTTTACTTGCACTTTAGGGGGAGATGGTCACTTGCAAGGAGCTGCTTTGTGGCAACCACAATCTGTGGTTGATGCAAAGAAGCAAACTCCAGCTCTTCTTGATGAAGCGTCCATTGGTGCTTGTAGCTCTGCAGCTGCAGCTGTGGAGCAGAATCAAGCACATTCTTCAAGCGTGGGTGACATCCCTTTGGGGGGCAACTTCTTCAGGATAGCAGAGCGTGGATTGCCCCAAATGACATTGCTTGGGCAAACAACTATAGCTGGAGTGGATTTTTTTGCACAGTCGTTCACTCTTCTTGAACATGATGAGGAGCCAGACGTTGTAGCAGTTGCTCCCAATGAAAGGATGCTACTGGACGCTTGTCATTGGCTGCAGGTTTATTTTTCTTCCTGTCGGGGCCAGGGTGAGAGTGGTATGGATCACTTTGTGTTTCAGATTTGTGCCCTTTCGGGTGAATTCCATCAAAGGCCAAATGGTCAACATCACCTTCTGCATCCAAATACTTGTCCACCATCAAAGTATGGACACCGTCTGAGCTTCCACTATACGCAATGATCCGGCAGCCGGTGTGGCTTGCATTGATTGATTCTTATATGTGCAGTGGTCTTGGTGTGTTCAGTTGTATTATTTATTTTAAATTTTGAATTGTAAACCGTTTTCATTGAGCTTCTATAGGGCAAGGCTTGCCCATGTGTTTCCCTCAGGTCATCTGGTGCACAAGCTCTACTCAAAAGGATTGCTAACTCAGGTGCAATGGGTGGGACTCAGTATGGGCTTCATGTATCTGCATGCTCAGAATTGGAAGAATTGAAGGCGAAAGGGCTTGTTACCCAGATGATGTTGCTTCAGCGCACAGACCACGACAACTACACATTGACAAGTTTGGGAAGACAGTGTGTCAAACCTTGCCTTGAATTGAGAAACCCGGTGCCTATCCTTCAGTACAAAAGGAAGCCTGTCCAACTTGAACATGTTGGCGAACCTACTTTGGCAGAGCTTATCCTGGCCCTTGCGGATAGTGGTTGGCGTGATGTTGAGCACAACATGTCCAAGATTCTTCAACCTTACAAGCAGGGTGGACCCAAGATTTGGTACAGTTCGAAGGGCAAGAAGACCAGCAAACTATACTTACAAGTTCTGGCTCAGGCTCAAACCATCTTTAGATCTGGATCTATGCAACAAATACACCATTTTCAGTCACAGAATTACTATCGATGCATTCTTGAAGGTTGCAAGAATGTGCTGCCCAACCAACCGCTCAGCTACTACAAAATGATCAGCAAATCCAACGGAGGATCTGGACACCCAAGCTCAACGGCATTTGATGCTGGTGCTGCTACTGCTGGTGCTGATACATACCTTGATGAACATGGCCACCCAACTGAAATCAAATCCGTTTCTTTTTATGAGTGTTAAGTTTGGGTGTGTGTCTGAGTACAGAAAAGTTTACTGTTGCAGTGTGTTTTTGTATAACCGCATCAGGCTTGCAAGATCTTGGTCACCAGCAACAGCAGCAGGAGCTGCTTGCAAATCAAGCCATGGAGGTGGTAAGCAGCTCTGATTCGTGCCAAGAGTTTGAGACAGGTTCCTTCTCGGAGGTTGATGCGAAAGAACCTGAGGTTGCTATGGAGGGACCTGAGGTTGATATGGAAGAACATGAGCTTGCTATGGAGGGACCTGAGGTTGATATGAAAGAACCAGGAGCTTTGCGCAAATCGTCGTCAGATACAGAAACCAACAATGTTGCAGAGTCTAAATCTGCACCTGAACCAGAGCCACCTTCGAATCGCCCTGGTGTTTCATCAGAGCCGGGGCCAGTTCAGAATGAAAGCGGGCCTGCATTTGAGCTTGTGGAACAGAGCCAAATGCCTGCAGAAATTGTGCAGGTACCAAGTCTCCCTGCACAACGAAAAGTTTCTCCTACACATGCAAAGATGAGGGCGACAACTTATGGTTCCAAGAAAGTGCACTCCTCACCAGATGAGATCCTTTTGCCTATCAGTCCATATCCAGCGTGCTCGATACGATTGAATTTCAACGACCACAGGTTCACAGCAAAATGGAGGAATGAGATCAGCTCTGAGATCTGGATAGATACCCTTGCCAACAAAAGTTACTCCAAAACCTTTACCACACAGGATTGGAAAAGTGCACTCAAGGACGTCCACAAGAACGCATGGGAAAAGTGGTCCCTGGCTGCAGACAGCCTTCCTGCTTTGCAGCTAGGGCAGGGAATTGAGAAGCAAGATCCTGGTGTCATCCCACCAGATGTTTACAATAGATTGGAACCAATCATTTCAGCTTTACCAGAACGGAAGGCTTACAGCAGACATTAGACATTCTAAATAGAATGTCATTAGTCAGAGCACCGAGACAAAAAAAGAATGTGCACATGGACCTGCGCCAACTACATTATGTATAAACATTCCTTCATAGAGGTATTGGGACAATTTTTTTTTGGCAGGCCAAATGGTTCCAAAGAAAGACAACGATTACTAGTCTACTTTCCAAGAAATTGTTGTTGCTGTTGTTGCTGTAATGTTCCAGAGACTTGTGTCCTCTAGATCAGCTGCGTCACCTTAATTGCAACCATCAAACCTTAATTGCAAACCTCAAACCTTAATTGCAACCTAAAGGTTTGCAATTAGGGTTGAGGGTTGCAATTAAGGAAATTGTGAACAGGTTTCACACAAAAATGGTTGCAGGCAGCTATTTGAAGCTGGATTCTGTTCGCAAATTCCTTATTTGCAGCCTGCAAATAAGACATTTGCGAACTAGATTTGCTCCCAAATGGCTGTTCATAGCTTTGTGGGGTTGAATTCTGGTCGCACATTCCTTAATTGCAACCCTCAAACCTTAATTGCAAACCTTTAGGTTGCAATTAAGGTTTGAGGTTTGCAATTAAGGTTTGATGGTTGCAAATAAGGTCATATGAGACTCCAGAAGTGAGCAGTACTACTAGTCAGTGTGAGCAAAACCAAATCAACACTTTTTGCCTGGTTGTATTCATTCTGTAGTTTTCAGCCAGCCCTTAGCCTTTAGTCCTTTTATGTGACTCAGACAGATGCCGAAGCGCCCCTTGTATTCTGGATCTAGCGATGATCTGGATGCACAAGAGGAAGGTGATGGGGGTGACAATGACGGTGCGCATGGGGTTCCTTTGGTCCGCTTAGTAAGAAAGTAGTCAGAACTATGTACTTGTAGTTCTGCTTCCTTTGTGGCATAGCGTTTCATTTTTTGATGAGGTTCTGACTGGGTATCCGCCAGCTCCGGATTCAATGGAAAGTCTGTTCCAGTGGGCTAGCTTGAATGCAAAGGCCATTCTACAGGAACCTACCTTGAGGGAAAACTTCAAGAGGTTCCTATGCTCTGGTGGCACTCTAGAAGTTCATGAGGACTATGCTGGGATGGGCACTTGCGGTGCATGCTTGGTGGAACAGTTCAACGCAATGAAGTCAGAAGTCGCTGCTGAACTACCAGCTCGTTCAATGACCAAATGGTCATTTTGGTTTTCCATAATTCCAATTCCTTTTTTGTTCTATGATGATCGTGTATTCATTTCTTCTGGACTTGAGTCTAGGTGCAATTTTGAAGACGGTGAATCTTTCCACTGCATATGATATCGACTCTGCTTGCCGATCTGCACTGCTGACCCGGTCTGAGGCTGGCTGCTAAGTACTGGCATGTATCGAGAAATGATCAAGTTTTCAAGTTTCTAGTACATTGTAGGTAGGGCTTCAATTGCTGCAGGGCTGCCAGCACAAGCATGTTGGCGGTGACATGAACAGCAAGATCACGGAAGCCGCGCAGCAGGCTTTGGATGATGTATGTTCCGAAGTTATGGAAGAATACCGTCAGCACAAACGCTATTTGGCATATATGTTCTTTTATGCCTGTGATTCATGTTTGAAATAATGTCAGTGGCTGTCCTTACTATCTACAAACATGAAACTGGGTTAGGTATGCAACAAATTGGAGATCACGATGCAGAAGTGCGTCTACTCAACACAATGTATGGCAAAAAGCTTTTTGAACAGTATATGGATGTGCTCAGCGACGCTAGCTTCTTCACAGAATATAGCAAGTGCTACAAGCATTCGACCAAAAGTGGTGATATAGTGTTTTGGCATTGATATGATGTAAGAAGCACATCTAGTGTCAGTCAAGCAGCGGATTTTGTTTCACAGCCTAGGCATGTCCAACTCCCTTCGGAGTGTCCAAACAAAATGGGGAGCATCAGAATCAGCCTGGCCCGGTTCATCACGTGTTTGGTGCAGGCACGTCCTGCATAGATGTGTCAGCAATGGGCGCACAGCAGGGGCTTTTAGGTCCTTCCTCGAGGGCGCTTGCGATTTGGGTTTCCCAAATCAAACATGTGGGACCAGTACTGTGGCTGTTTGCTGTGATCTTTGTCCTTTTCTGTTTGTGTTGTCAAAGTCAGGGTGCCAAGCAACATGTTTGTTTGTTTTGTGCAGACTTAGGCAATCGTCCTGCACGAGTGCACTAGCAGGTTCTTGAGGTCATTGTTTACACACCACTTGGGGGAAATGTATCAAGTGATGGGCTTCTCTCCTCCAACCGACTCCAAGTTGCACTGGCATGCATGGTGTATAGCGCATGGTGTCATGTCTATTTGTCTCAGCATTCCAGCTGAAGCCTCAGGATGCGGATGCACTCGCAGGCTCCAAACAGAAGCATGTGTGGCTGTTGTCACCCAGCTACCTGGGCTGGCCCTGCAACCGCCCTCGTCTCTACACAATCCTCGTACGCAAGGACATATCACTGGTTGGATCAGGCTTGGGCACCATAGCAGAACTTTACCGGACTCCATCACTGACGGCCAAAGACTTGCTGGTCGCACCCCAGGAAACATGACTTGTAAGAAACAATCACCATCAATCAACAGTTGTTTGCAAACCAAACTGTGCTTTCAGGTTGACACTACAGTCTGCACTTAGGAAGAAGTGGAAGCGACGAGACGTGAACTAGCACACAAGCTACACCGTGCACTTGACTCTTCCTTTGAGCAACTCCTTACTGGAGACCATGCTTGCTCGCTTTCAACTGTGTTTGATTTCAAGAACTTGTAATTTGGGTGCCACTTGACATGCGAGAGGAGCTCAACCAACATGGCTGGCAGCCTACAAGAAGCACTCAAAGGTTATCCAGTACTGGCAAGACAACCATGACTCTGTGATTTGCAATTTGAACCAGAATCCTGCACGGAGAGCCATTTGCAACGCATTGTGCCCGACACTCTTGCGGGCAGGTGTTATGTGGGTATTGAAGCGGCCTGGGTTGGAGAATGACTTTGAGGAACGCAGCCTGACTCCCAAGGAGTGTTATTGCTGTGTTTGAGTGCTATTTGCTGAGTACTGCTATTTGCCGTGTTTCAGGTCCATATGGTTTTGAGTTTCAGCTTTGTAGGAGCATTTGGTCTTGATGGGAATACCGGCTTACAAGCATCTATCGCAAGTTCATTTTCCAGCTTTCAACTTTGATGCCCTTGCACAGAGCACTATCAAAAGAATGGCTGGCAATGTCCTTTTGGTTTAATAATTTTGATATTGATGTTCAGTTTCGACTGCTTGTGTCCCAACCAACCCCCAGGCCAATGCAACAAAACTGAGGCTATGCACAGTGCTGTTTGTGGTGCAGCGTGGTGTGTTATCCTGGCTACGTGGTCTTCAGAGAATATGACACCTTTGTTCCGGGCTCATGATGATGACGTTCCTGAGGTGTGTGTCACCGATCAAACACGTTTGCCAAGGTCCTTGTCAGCAGCCGTGCAAGACAAGTATATGATTTGATAACATGAGTTGTTAGCTGTTAGATATGACTTGAGGCATTTGTGGTGAGAGCTGAGTTAAATGTTCAACGGATGCTGCCTTTGCGTCTAATTCAATAAGTCAAGTGAACCGACACTGCTTCGTGTTGAAAAGGCCAAGATTCTGAGTCCAAAGGTCTGCGAAGTCCTGATGCTTTTCTTCAAGAATGCTTGCCACTGCTGGTCGTTCTCATTCAAGTTCAAGATCGAGTGGTAGTGCTAGGAAGAGTGTTTAGTTTTGCCATTTTGGCATTCCTAGTGAGCCAGGGAGGTTCACCTGAGCCTTCCATCGTGAATCCAATGGCGATTGCAGATGAGGGGCAACCTGTTGCTGAAGTAGAAGATGTGCCACCACCACCTGCACCATATGGGCATGTAATGACTGACTGCGAGGGCTGTGGCGCCCAATGTATAAGACGCCCCAGGGTGTCTGCAACTTATTTGTTGTGCATCCTGATTTGTTGATTGCATTTCTTTGCATTGTCACCTCCACTGCTCACTGATTGACCTTTGCTAGCGCATACAAGGCTTACACAGCTATGTGGTCCGTGCATCCCACGGAAGAAGAAGTTTCATTCTCAAAGTGTACGAGCTGGAAAAGACAAGGAGCTGGCTGATATGGAGGCAAACCCTTTGACCCATGAAGCTTTGATCAAGTGCTGATTGCCAGACTAGGTACCATACAGCATCTTTGTTCAATTAAGCTATTTGTTTCCTAAGGACACTTATGTGATGCACTTGCGGAAATACCTTGAAGGGTGTCTTGGATTAAATCTGATGATGCTGATGATATATGTATATATTTGTACAGCTGACAGCCACTGGGTTTGCTGAGGTTTACAGTCAAGCGGGGCCGGGCTGTATGCAAGAGTGACATAGAGTATGACTTCTTCGCAATCACCCGCACACATTCCGGTGGAAGGCGTTATGAGGATATTCAAAAGGGTAAACCAATGGCATGGCCTGAGTTCAAGAAGCATTATTGTGAAAATGCTAACAGCAATGAACGTTACTGTGATTGAAAATATAGCTGTTTTTGGCTTTCACCTGCTTTTGTAGCTGCAGTCTCCAGCCAGTTTTGCTGCTCCGTAGTTATCCTGAGTTGAGGCTTATCTGAAATGGGCGCCAAAGCAAAATGGAACAGAGACTTTAACGACAACGCCGTACGGAAGGACCAGGTGGAGGTTCTCAACCCAAACACTGGCTTACCAACGGGATCCCTTGTACCTTTTTTTTTGCAAAACAGTATGGACATGAGCCGTGTGCAAATACTTTGGTGATTTGCAATTAGACTGTGGCGCGGCCTCAGGCATGGCGCATATATGTTGATGTGGGGTTGGAAACAAGCGCTATCAACTTCCAGGAGGGAGTTGGGGTTGCACTGCACTGGATTTTGGCCATTGGCAGAAGCTTTCATATATTGTGTGCAGGAGAATTCCTCAAGCCTCCAGAAGCAATCCAAGCCAAAGGGAATCTCGGATGCACAAGAAGCATCAATGAAGCAGATCCATTCTGCTTCGTTGGATGCAATTTTTCAAAGCCGAGAAGATGGGTTGTCCTTGTCTTTGCAGCCAGCTCCTTCCACAAATGCCTTGGCTCTGCCTGTTCCTCAGAGCTCTGGTGGAACAGAGGCACAAACCAAAGGGAAGACCAAAGCCAAGCATGCTACAGGTCCAGCCGGAGCTGGCCAAGTCGTTCAAGTAGACCGTTTGCTTCAGTCTTGCAAAGATCCACTGGTTGCAGCGTCAAAAGTTCGCAAGGCTACCCTAAGGATCATGAACCAGCTCAAGGCGAAGCTGGTCAGTGCAAAATCTGAATGCCAGTCAGCTCTCAACGACATTCGGGATGACTTCGATTCTGAGGAGACCAGCGACCGGTAGAACTAGCAGTAGTAGCACGAACCTTTTTGTGCATTCCACTAGCTTGCGCAGAGGGAAGGGTTTAGGATGTTTGAGATACAGTGCCAGGAGCAACGCGAAGCAGATCCAGTTTGGAGAGAATTGAATCTGAGGTATTCAATTGTGAAGAAATTGAGCTCAGATTCGGCAATGGAACAAGAGAATGCAATGCTTGGTAAAGAGATTTACGATATGTGTCAAGAAGATTCATACTTTAAAGATGCACACTTTGTTCCCGACAGCATCCACGTTTGGGGGTACTTGGAAGCTGCGCGTGCAAATTTGGATCTTCTGGATTCAGTGGACTCGGTCGAACCCTTAACTTTTTGCTGCTCAACTCAGCTACTTGTCATGTTTGATGAGGTATGTCTATTTTCAGATATGCTAAGGTCCAAGCAGAAGCTCATGATCACATTGTGGGGCTAGACATTGCAAAGAACTTGGCGGAAGCTGCTCTTCAATCTTCCCGGCAGTGCAGGCAAACACGAACAGCTCTCAAGAAAGCCCGTGCTGAAGAGCAAGCCATGAAGGATAGAGAGATTGCGCGACAGAAGAAAGAAGCTGAGGCTAGATTGAAAAGGGAAGCTGAGAAAGAAAAGAAAGATCGAGAGAAAGAAGAGAAGAGGCGGCAAAAAGAAGAGGATAAAAAAAGGAAACGCGAAGAAGAGAAGGCAACAGAGGCAGAGAATGTGAACGCAGACAAGCGTAGACGGGGTCGTGGAACGGAAGAGATTGGAGAAGCTGACTGGCCAATCCTGTCCTCGCGCTTTTCCAAACATGAGATCCATGTATTTGATGAACTCAAGAGGTTTGCTGAAAGCTTCATCGATGGGTTTCCCTCAATTTGGAGGGCCAGGAGATCCCATGTCAAAAAGGTGTTGGAAGCCCATGATACCTATGACGCAAAGAGTACGACCAGTGCATCAATGCTACTCAAGGCTGAGTTCAAGCAGTACCTGAGCAAATTTGCTGAGAAGTGTTCGTCAGACAAAGATGTGATCAAGAGTCCAGCTCAGGTTTCAGAGCAATGTCAGGAACACGCACCACCTTTGCGTCTGGACCAGGCAGTGCTGGAATACTTGGAACATTTGGCGCAGCAAAGTCGGCCTGCTCAGTGTGTTGTCTTGGATGAATCACTTGTTGAGCCACTGCTGGATGACAGCCTTGCCAACATCCAATTTGTGGATGCCATGGCAAAGTCCAAAGCAGAATGCGAGGTGGCATTTTACAGGAACCTGCACTTGGTGGGCTTTCAACACGGCAAGTGCTTCTCTGGTCTCATGCAAGGCCTTTGGCCCCATCTGATGTACCAAATGGAAGGCACAAGAGCAATGTGCTTTGCATCGTTCGAAGATGTGCTTCGGCTGTGGTTTAAGCTAAGTCTTGTTATTGTCGCTAGGTTTGCGGTTTGTCAGTTATTTATTTGTCTGTTTGTTATTGGTTCCTGGTTCTCAATCCCACATCATGATTTTGATTTGCTCAGGTTCTGACACGTTTTGGTGAGCCGGTGCCTCTTGATTGCAGCCAAGATGCTCGTTGGAACATCTTTGTGAAGGCCGTGAACAAGTTTGAGCAAATGAATTCTCAAGAAGATGCTGATGCCATGGAGAGCTTCACTACAGCTTGGGTCAACCCCGGCGATGTGTTCAAGCTGATTTGAAGTCATGGTACTATTATATATTGTTGTTATTTTTGTAGGTTTAGTGTTGGTGTAATTTATCGTTTATGTCCATTTCTTTCCCTTTGTGGATTTGCTCAACTGAGGTGGTGTTTGTTCCCGCAGCATATGTGGTCGTCGAGAAGGCTTTGGTATCAAACAATATGATGTTCAGGGTGTGCTCCAACGTGTTTGATTTTGCGAGTTTCAAGTCCATTCAGTTTGCTCAGCCATGGTTTCCGCAGAGACTTGTTTACAAACCAGGGACCTGACTAACCCACACCGCGTGGAAACATCTAATGCCATGGTGACCATGGTACTAGGCTGTGGCGCACTCTGGCTATTTGAAACTTGTTTCCAGATTCCAATGTGTTGCTTCACAGCATTGGCAGTTGGTAGCTTAGGAGCCCTTCTGTAGCAGCTATCCTGAAGTATATGAAAGATCACCATATGGACTGGGAAGAACAAGAGCCTGTGCCACAGCACTTGGAGGCGCCTGAGGCCTGGGGGAAAAGCCGGAAAGTGTGTGAAGCGGCAGTAGTAGGGGCGGATTGTTGACACGATGAGTGAGAGTAAAGTCTTTGCAGGCGACTGCCAGCAACAACAACAATGCTCCAGCAGCAGTCAGCGAGGAACAAACCACTGGTGCAAATGGCGCAAAAGAGTCTCAGCCAGCCAAAAAACGCAAGATCCAACAACTCAAGAGATTGCTAGAGTCGTTTCCAAAAGTCAAACGAAAACACAGGTTTGATCAGAAAGCCGGAGAGACAAATGATGATGCGATGCTGGGATTGGGCTTTTGGACTGCTTCCTCAGATTATGATATGGCTAGCTGCATTGATGCCTGTTTAGCCAAAATGGCCTTGGGTGCAACTGCCTATTGGTTGCACTGGCAAATAGCTATTTGCATAGACAAGCTGACCCAACAAATACATGGACAAATATATTTGTTTAATGATATTTCTTGGGGAGGCGGCTTGAGGCTAGTAGCCAGGCTAGTGATTAATTACTGGTCTGGGTCTGGGCTTGGCTGGTGGAATCTAAGGATATCAAAATGGAAGAGATTGAAGCGAGTGGGCCGAATGATGGAATTTTCGACCACCTTCAGGAACAGTGTGGCATGGGCATGCACAACCTTACGTCAACGTCCCAAATGTTGATGCAAGAGTTTGAGAAAGGCCAGTCTTTTTTGAAGTCCGTGTGGGACGTGAAAACGTTGATCCAGAAGACTGCCGAGCACAGCCAGCTGGACAAGGAGCGGTACCAGTTCGTTGAAGAGCATTGCAACAGCTTGGAGCCTTCCCAATTTGAGGCATTGGTTCTCCAGGCTCAAAAGCATCCACAAGCAGATGACTACACAAAGTTTGCCAAACAACAATATATGCTCGAAGAGGACTACGTTTTCTGTTCCGAGGAAGGGGATCCCCTTGAAGACATCAAGGACTTTGTGCTATGGGCAGCCCAGGCAGCCAAAGCAAAAGCAACCACTCCAGCAGCACCACCAAACAAAACAAACAGTGAACCAGCAGCAGCAGCGCCAGAAGAAGCATCAACAGAGCATGGCAATAGCAAAACACGGCAAGCAGCACCAACAGAAGCACCAACGCAGGCATACCAAACACAGCAAGCAGTGCCAGCAGAAACAAAACCATCAGAAGAGCCGCAGCCAGAGCCTGACAAAACTAATGTAGCACCAACAGAGCATGGCGCAACACAGCAAGTAGCACCACCAAAGACATGCCCAACGCAGCCAGCA
>CAXAMN010023174.1:5382-18494 GCA_963970005.1 Durusdinium trenchii | reverse complement strand
ATCGATGAGAACGAGAAGATGAAGAGAGGTTTCTTTGATGAAGGTGCAGGCCCTCCAGATGTCAGTCCAGATGAACTGAAAGAGCTTGATAGAGAAGCGATGTTGAAGGAGTTGGAGAGACTTGGAAAGCTTGAAGTGTCAGAAGATTTGCCCGATGAATGTTGTCCACAAGGAGCACGTGAACTCGATACTCGCATTGTTTATGACTGGCGATTTCGAGGAGAAGGAGATCAACAGCCAAGGTGGACACGAAGGGCAAGACTCGTAGCTCGAGAGTTCAAGACCTCAGGAGGAACAGAAGACACCTTTTCGCCAACAAGTCCTTTGATTTACATCAAAGCTTTGATCTCATTGGCGGTGATTCAGAAGCTATTTGTTTCAGTCTTCGATGTCTCTGATGCTTTCCTGATGGTGAGTCAAAAGAGTTATGTGGTGGTTCAGGTTCCAAAGTGGGTTCAAGAGATCTTGCAGAGCCCCAAGCTGTACTTCTGGAAGCTCAAGAAGTGTCTACCAGGTCAGAGGTCCGCAGCTTTAGAGTGAAACCAATTCTTTTCAGGATTGTGCGCTGAGTTCAACTGCGAAGCCTACCAAGGTGGCACGCTGTTCAGACACAAGAAGGAGAACAGCTATGAAGCTTTCCTTGATCACTTCAGCAAGATCCTCAAGCTGAAGGCCGAAGGTCCACATGGAGTTGACCGTCCAGGAGTGGTCTACTACCTGAAGAGGCAACTCAGTTTTGACAGCACAGGTGTTGAGATTGCAATCAGTTCCAAGTACATCCCAAAGCTGGTTGCATTGCTGGGATTAGAGAACAAAAGATCAAGAGGAGTCCCAACGCATGCAACACTCGAAGCCTACAGTGCTGCCGAGATCAAGGAGTCAGACAGGCTTGATGGAGAAGAAGGTTCAAAGTTTCGCTCAGGTCTTGGCATTTGCTTGTACATTGCTCAAGAGCGTGTGGACGTTCAGTTTGCTGTCAGGCTACTTTCGTCCTACATGGCAAACCCCACTAAGAATGCCATGAATGCCTTGAAGAAGCTGGCGTCGTATCTTCAGTTGACAGGTGACACCATTATGAAGTACAACGTTGTCAACACAAAGTGCACAGTGTTCACAAGATGGCAACACCTTGATGTTGAAGGCCAGCCAACTCAGCGAGACTATGTGATTGAACTGTTTTCAGATTCAGACTGGGCAAGTTCAAAGACAACAAGACGATCTACATCATCAGGTGTGATTTTCCTGAATGGACACTGCATCCATAGCCACAGCAGAGCACAAGCTAGCATAGCTACTGGACTGTTAGTGGAAGGGATCGCAATCAAACAAGCCCTGCAGTTCTTGTTGAGGTGCAGTCAGTGCATGGCGAACAACAATACAGTCGAGATGAAGTTGTTCCTTGACAGCACAAGTGCCCAAGCTTTCTTCCAGAGGTTAGGACCAGGAAGGGCAAAGCATTTGTCAACAAGAATGCTTTGGACACAAGAGTGCGTGAGAAAAGGGTGGTTCAAGCTGGCAAGAATCAGCACGAAGTGGAATCCAGCTGATCTCAACACAAAACCGCTCAGCAGAGAAAGACGAGAGCTTTTGAGCAGAATGATCGGCCTATGGAGCGACAGCTATGGTGAACAGGTTGAGGCAACACCTTCAGTGAGGAGGATTTTGAAGCTACTTCTGATGACAAGTATGCTGAAAGGGTGTGAACAGCCAGACGACAATGTTGATGAGACGTTTTGGCTCATCGTTTTACTGCTGGTGATTTACTTGATGTTGAACAACATCAACAAGTTGAGACAAGACAACACAGCCCTACAGAGAAGTTTGTCCTCAAGAGCAATTCAGATGGAGAGAGATGAGTTGAGAAGAGGAAGAAGAGATTCAGATGATGAGGACAGTGATGATGATGACGATGACTACCCAGATGGCACAGGAGGCAGAAGAACACGAGATCTGGGAGGAGGATACTTTGCTGTTCCAGCTTGTGGTTCGAGAGGAGACATTGGTACCAAGATCCCAGCGAAGACAGGTCATGGTGGGACTATGGACCAGGCAAAGGTGTGTGGAACTACAACCAAAATCGAACAACAGTGGGAACTGCAGAGAGCAGTGTTGCAAGAGGTGCAACTACGAGAGAAGAAAAAGTTGAGCGCCAAGAAGAAGGAGTTGAAGAAGAAGAACGTGAGAGAGATGAGGAAGAAGAAACTAAGCCAGAGAGGCATGTGAGAAGAGAAGAAGGTCACATGATGATGCCGCCTGATGACAACGAAGAAGAGGAAGAAGTAATTGTTGATGATGAAGAAGAAACTGAGGAAGAGCAAGAGACACAAACGAGACCAATGAGTGTGTCAGACATGGTGGCAAATGAGCTGCTAGCACAAGGCAGAGAGCTTCGAAGACAAGCAGCCTCGTCTTCAAGTGGACCGGGAGAACTTCTACTACCTGGTTCAGATTTAGTGATGAGGAGATGGGGATTGAGAGGAATCCCTGCAGATATGACAAGCTTTCATGCTTGGCGAGGTGATTTGAGGTGCATGGACTTCGGACTTGAAGCTGAGCTAGCAGGCATTCTTCATGCTGTGGACATTCATTTGAAGCACTTGCAGGCGACGCGCAACCCGTTCTACCACAGAGACTTCAAGAGGTTGAGAACGACTTTCAACTACTTGCAAGATCTGGCTTTGTTGTGACAAAGGCCAGAACCACAGGCATATATGTCTGCAGCGATTACCTTCATGAAATGGGATGAAAGTGGAAGGTCAAACACTTTCTTCCAAGGAGATGATCTCACAGAGGTTGGTGACTATGAAGGAGAGCAAAGAGAAGATGATGAAGAGTTTGCAACAGGAGATGAAGCTGAGGTAACAAGAGATGATGAAGAGATAGAAGATACTGAAGAAGTTGCAATGGATGAGAACAGCAACGAAGAAAATGAAGAAGCAGAAGAGGATGAAGAGGAGAAGTCAAGAAGAGAGTCAAGAGGCTCAGAATGCAGTGACTATGAGCAATGGGTTGAGAACAATTTGTTGATTCCAAGTTCATACGAAGAACCGTTGGACTACAACCCAGGAGAAAGCTCCACTGCTTTGAGGATCATTGATCCATTGCCGCGTGACAGTTCCGGCAGCATCATACGAGATCCAGAACAAGAAGGTCGATGAAGGACCGCAGTTTCACGAAATGCAAAAGAAGGTGAGATAGCGCGAGACACCGCGCAGTGCACTCGTTGCAGTGGCTCGAAAGAAGCGAAAACGGCGCGCTTCCAATCTTGAGAGTGCCCAAGCTGAAGCATGCTCAAGTTGCAGGATAGGCGGGGACGTGGTGTGCCGTCCCACCAGCTTGGACGCGTTTGATGCAACAGTTGTGAGCGAGGAAGAGCGCCAGATCCAGAAGAAGGCAAACTGTTCAGGAGTGCACTTGGACTGTGTTTGTACTTGAGTCAGGAGCGCATTGACATCCAGCGCAGTGTGAGGATTCTGTCGACATACATGGCAAATCCCACTAAGACAGCAATGGCTGCAATCAAGAAGCTCACACCGTGCCTGCAGACAACCCAAGACATGGTGCTGAGGTTTGAGAAAACTGAGGAAAAAGGCAGCGTGTTTTGCAGGTGGAAGCATCTGTCAAGTGAGCAGGTGAGAAAAGGAAGCCGCGTCCACTGTCTCGAGCTTTTCAGTGATAGTGATTGGGCATCGTCAAAGGCGTCGAGGAGATCGACTAGCTCAGGCCTGATATTCCACACTGGGAGTTGCGTTCGTTGGCATTCTCGAGGCCAGACTTCAACAGCCCTTTCAAGCATGGAGGCAGAGGTGTTGGCGGCAACGAGCCTTTTAGCAGAAGGCATTGCTCTCAAGCAAGACCTTCAGTTCTTGGTTGGATGCAAAGAAGATCCAGGAGACAACAGTAAAGTGGAGATGAAGATGTTTCTGGATTCTATATCGGCTCAGGCCTTTTTCCAACGCCTGGGACCAGGAAGGGGGGCGAAGCGTTTGCGCGCCCATTTTGTAGGGGCAAGAGGCCATGCGCCGTGGATGGTACAAGATTGGAAGAATCCCGACCAAAGAGAACCCTGCCGACCTCAATACAAAGGCAATGTCAAGAGAACGAAGAGAGTGCTTGGCGAGACTCATTGGTTTGCATAGCGATAGCTTTCAGCCAACAAGCATTCCTGGAGTCCATCGCATTGTGCAGATGCTCATGGTGGCAGGTCTTTTGAGAAGGGATGTTCACCTGTTGAAGACAGTTGTGATGGAATGAGAAGCACAGTGATCCAGAGCACGTGGTGCATCTGTTTGTTGAGCATTACAGTTCTTTTCTTGCTGTTTGTGATGTCAGTGATGGTGTTTCGGATTCAGAAGATCAGGACTTCACTGGCCAGATATCGCGTAGCATGGCGAGAGATTAGAGCAGAACTCAACTTGCGGTCCAGCGAGAATCCACTACGACTTGCAGGTGAAGATGAGCACCATGAAGGTGAAGAGGAGGATGGAAATGAAGACGATGATGAGTTTCCTTATGACAGGGGACCAAATGGTGGAGACTCCATGGATGATGATGGCTACATCTATGGAAGGTCTTGCAATACACGAACATCTACCCCCAGAAGAAGGATTTCACAGAAGTCAAATGGAGATGGAGCAGCCGGCAGAGGAACCAGTTCAGGAGGAGATGTTGAAGCTGAAGATAGACCAGAGAGAGTGATGCATTCAGAAGGATCACACACAATGGATGCACCGGATGAGCAAGATGACAAAGGAGAGAAAGAAGGTGATAAAGAAGACGAGAACAAGAAGAGGAAAGCAGAAGATGATGCTGAAGAAGGAGGACAACAAGAGAAAAGTTCATTTTCAAGAAGAGTTGAACCAAGTTCGTCTTCAAGAGGACCAGAAGGCGAGGCTGCAGAGAATGGTGAGACAAACATTTTCAGGCCAAGTCTTTCAGACAGAGTGGCGGCTAGTCTTGCGCGCTTTGGCATGCGGCAAACTATGCAGAGAGCTATGGAGATGGAGTCTCAATGAGGACGACCTGGTTTGTGCTTGGCTCAATGAGGACGATGGTTGTTTGGGGTTTGGCTGAAATCCCAATTGAACAAGGCTGATCAACGAAGGGCATGGACCGGAGGTTTCACCGACCTTAGCATGTCCGAGCGCATTAGAGGCCTTGAATACCAATGAGACCCTGGTTTGAGGAGAGACATTCGATCTGCAAGGAACACACTTCGCTACTTGCAGTAGTTGCTTTTGCTGTGTGGCAAGCAAGATCCTTTAGCCTACCATGCGGCAACCATTACATTCCACAAGTGGATTGAAAGCGGGTCAAGTCTAGACTTCTTCACGTACAATGAGGCGAGTCCAGGGTCCAGGAGGAAGCAATGAGACAGACAATGAGGAAGAAGAAGAAGATGTGATAGATGAGGCGGAAGAACAAAGGATTGGCGCTGCTGGTCCAATAGAAGAAAGCGAGGACCCTGATGCATGGATCGAAAGGAACCATGACCAGATGGAAGTCGAAGAAGCAGAAGAAGAATGCTATGAATTGGAAGCAGATGATGAGTTGATGGCGCCAATGAGAACGACGAGAAAGAAAATGTCGACCCCAGAAGCATGAATTCAGAATGAGCTGGCAAGATGATTGCAATCAGCGCGCGTGGCATGCAATGAAGCCATGAAGCTGAGTGAGAGAACCAGCTAAGTTTCACTAGATGGACTGAGATCGAAACTCGTAAGAGGCTACGAGTTTCCAAGGCGGGGTGTCCAAACTTAGCATGACCCCTGCGTGCAGGATGACACACACTTAAATGAGAAGTGTACCGACGTGAACAGTGGCTCAAGCATAGCCGGAAAAGAAGCGTGTTTTCGTGAGAGATTTAGCTAAATTTTTACGATTTAGTTAAAAAAATTGAAAATAGTTATGTTTCAAACTCATTTTAGTTTTTTTAGGAAAATAAAGAAAATAGTTAACACATATTTTAACTATTTCTTACAAATTTAAGTTTGTCGAAATACGATTTAACTAAATTTACGAAGTTTAGATATGATATATCTTAGTTTTTAACTAAGCCGGTCTATTGGGAGTCGTTGTCCGGTCCTTAGTTGTCCAGATGAAACGAAGAAGAGAAGAAGAAAAAAACAGAAGAAGAGAGACAGATGGCGGCACTTACTGACCCAAGAAAGGGTGTGAAAGATAGTGCGTAGCCAGTATGTACAGTGTGTGGATCACCTAGTGCCTGTTTCTTAGGTAGTTTTTCGTTTTTGATGACTTGGGGTTGGAGCTGACTTTGGTTTGTGGTCCTTTGTTGGTGCTTTGCTTTGACCAACTTGGCAGTGTAACCTTTGAGAGGGTTTGGTGTGGCTAGACGTGGCTAGAGAAGTCCTAGAAAACCTTTGGTTGTGCAGTGTGTAGTTGGAGACTGTTTGAAATAGTTCTCTTTAGTTTTGTGTAGGTTCGAGATGACTGTGAACAGTTTTGACTCTTTTAAGGAGAGTTTGACAAGCTTTGGCGGAACTTTGAGAAACTTTGAGGCAGTCTGAACCGACTGTGACTTTGGCTCAAGGAGCGGGGTCGAAAAGGGAAGCTGCCGCATCCGTGTTTTCACATACACACATTGTTTGGGGATGGTCGCTATGATGTGTTTCAGAAGGCGTTGCTTCAGTTGTAACTCAAAGTTCCCACAATTCATGGCAAGAGGGGCCAGGCACTTTGAAGAGTATGGTGGGCAGGTATAATATGGTGCGAAACAAAAGGCCGGTGGCTTTGCAGGTCTTGGGCTGATGGACGTTGGCGAATGGCAAGGGTGAATGAGGGTGGGCCGCGAAAGCAAGTTACAAAAAAAAGTTTTTTCAATATTTCATGACTGAAAATGTCGCCGCATGTAATGAAATCAAATTTCAACCAGCAACTTTGCTAAATTTGTCCACTTCCTGTCTGTGTGTGCCCTACTGCAACAAGCGTGAGATTTCAAACCGAGACGGGGCATCAACTTCGGTTGATTCCGTAGGTGCCCGCAGGTACCAAGGCTGGATCAACGAATCACTCTCCATCCTAAAGATTCTGTCCAAGATGCCCTTAGCATTGTACTACTGGTTGTGCACGAGATCCGTGTATTTGTGCACCACTATAGTGCCAGCAAGCATCACGACAGAGCATTGTTCAAACACATGAGACCAACCAAGATCGCAAGTAGTTCACACAGGAAAATTATGGTCTTAGAGGAAGGGGCCGAGGCTGGAATGAACGAGTGCTTCGCGCTGTCAGGGCCAACAAGTACCCAAACCAGCCACGTCTTGGCCACCTGTGAGAGAAACCCCAACTCCACCGAGCAGTAGCCGAGGAGAACGAGACTTGGAGGACGTCGTTCGACGGCCCAATTTGCCGGCTAGAGCCAGTGAAAAGGCTTCGGGCTCTGAGGGAGAGGCCCACAGGCTTCTCCATTCAAGCCCCGAGCACTGAGCATGGCAGGCTTGCAATCATGGTGAAAAAGGCTAGGAATTGCTTCCATATCGCCAAAGTCGAAGCAATCGACTGGCAAAATTGGTGGGACAATAATACCCGTGAGGACAGTTTCACAATTTCAACGAATTGTGCAGCTGAAACTTTTCACGCACCATCGCACTATGAAAACATTGGATAAAGCCGCTAGCCGCTAGCCTACTCCTCAAACCTGAAGCTGTGGTGAATCTAATTGATTCTGAGAGACTGTCCCGACCCTGGTAAATGTTGATTCTTGCTTTCGGACACAACACATGCAAGGTTTGGTTTAATTTATGGGATGTTGTATTTTCCATGCCAAGACGGCAAATTTGCCAGGATCTTGGACACAGGCTGGGTATCGAACCTTTTGGCTCAAAAGGAATGTAGTGTTTGAGATAAGTTCAATAGATTTTTGCAAGGTGTCTGGTCTGCAGGAGAATCTCCCCGGTGGATGTAGCAGTTCTCTATGCCCAAAAGCAAGTTGAAGATCTCCGACCTTCCAGGAATATACATTGACATTGGGCCTTCTTTGTGTTCACGCGCCAAACTTCAAGCTTTTTCACGTGATGGTCCACAACGGCTTTCGTCCAAATGGCTCCATCGTATTTTTTTTCTTTTTTCTGCACTTCGAAGGGACCCGCTATCCTCAGCTATCCTTTTGAACAAAGGACTCTGATGAGTCCATAACTTCCCCAACAACCAAACAGTCTTTCTCTGCTGGAGTGACTTAGAGGTGATCAAAAAGACTCCGGCAAAACTCTGGCAGACTTGGAGGGTTTGATCCCATCCCACTGAGGTGTAACTCGGTGAGAACGGCTGGTCCAAGCCTCAGTCACTGACTCGTTCTCTTGATTTCAATCGACAGCAAGAACGACAGCAAGCAGAACGAGACGCAGCTCACCGTCATGTGTGGAGACGCGAGGCTCACCATGTTTCCTCTAGTTCTTCGACCAGTGAACCTGCGCATGTTTGAGCACCGCACATGTGGGACCTCCTCTTAATCAGCGAGAGGACTGCAGACTGCAAAGCACACAAGAGTGTAAACCTCGCATCAAACGAAGAGGTTGTTTTCAACAATCAACTCTGGGAAGATATGAGGAACACATGGACACTCTTAGGGGGCAAAGCTAGGTCTGATCCCAACCTCTTTTGATGTCCGAAATTTGCTCGACCCCAAGCATCCAGACCTGTTAACTCCTCAGTTCTACCTGTGAACTCTTCAGTTTTACCCTACCTTTTTTTGCCAAAAGAGACCTACCCCGACCGCACGGTGCGCTTTTTGGCGCTCATTCTGCCAGTAAGCACCCGCAGAGACCGCAGCAACCACCGCATTCTGCCACCTCTCGGCCATGGCCAGGTGCAAAAGTCCGCCTCGCGGCTGCTGCTCGCGGGGACCCATGCGGCGGTCGAGGTCACGGATCATGGGACTCCTCTAGAGGCGGGGTTGTGCAGAGGTGGATTGGGGTGGGTGTGCACAGGTGGTTTGGTGGTTTTGTGGGAAGTTTTGTTGAAACCGAAGATTGTGATGGAGTGATCAGTTTACTCAGGAGGGTGGAGGCCATCGCTAGTAGATTGGAGGCCATCGCTATTCGGTTCCTTTTAAAGACATGTAAAGAGGACGCAAGAAAGAAGAGTCAGTAGAGCACATGCGGCTGTTCGTTTGGGCATGTTTGGTCATGTAAGAGACGGCAGGTGCAACAGCAGCCACCCGTGGCTGTCACCTGGAACGGGCCCGGGGCTCCCGGAGGCGGCAGTGAAGGTCGGAGCGACCTGGGCAGAGCTTGGACCTCTTGGGGCCGCTTCAGAGTCCAACCCACCCGGAAAAGAGTGGTCAACCCACCAGCGGAAAAAGCCACTGCAAACCTCATTCAACCTTCCGGAGTGCTCAGAGCAGCCTTGACATGATCTGGGACCCAACAGAGCTCATTTTGTTTGAGGATGACCAATGATCTCCAGCCACGTCAGATGAACGTCTTGGCCCGGGTCGTCAGTGACTGTCTTGCGGGAGAGAGGTCCCCCAGACCTTTGGCACGCTGTTTGCAGGGTTCTGGTGTGCATGGGGGTTGATGGGTGTGTCTAAGAGGATTCCAACGGAAGGCGAAGAGAAACGCTACAGAAACTTCTGTCCCATTTGGAGGGGTGTTCGTGGCACATTCACCTAAGAACCAAACCCCGACTTTTGCCCAGCAGGACCTTTCTGGCAGGACCGAACCGCCTTTCATTCGACACCAGCCACAAGTGGCACCTGCTTTTCTCACGACTGCCCACCATCAATCCGTTGGTTGGGTCCTGAACCCCGTTCCTTTTTTCTTGGGGGCCTGGACACACGACCTGCTCTCAGGCGCAGCCTTTGTGGCAGGGTACAGCTAGATGGCCGCATGTCGCTTGGTCTTGCATCAGATGATCTGAATCAACAGACCTGTTCAAGATCTTTCTCCATTTTGATCTTTTTACCCCAAACAGTCGGCTCAGCGTCTGGCAGACCTGAGACACTCCAAAGGTTTCTAGTTTCAACGTCTGCCGAAGTTGGCGGAGTCCGGCTCGAGCCCAGGCAGTGGAGAATCTGTTAGCTCAAGGATCCGGTCGTGGACTGAGTCGATGGAGCGACACCGGAGGGAGGGAGCCAGTGGCGAGACTTCCGGGACAAAGTGTCCCCTTCGCTCCTGCGCGTTGTTAAGGTCATAGTCGATTTCTTTTGTTTTGATGTAGTCGATTGATATAAGTTATATAAGTTTCAAGTGTCGCGGTTTTCACCAAGGCGGCTCGCAAAGCAGCTCCCTGGAACAAGATGAATCAGAAGCAAAGGCCAGTAACGAGGGAATTTCACATGGGGTAAGCCAGATGATGAAGCCCGCGGTGAACGCACTTTGTGATTTGATCACTGCCGACTTTCTTGTGATGCAGCGAATGGCGCAGGAAGAATTGCACGATGCATCCCAGTTGCAGGCAGCCTGTAGGGGGAAGAGCGTGTGGAGATTTTGGATGTGCTCCCCTGCAGTCAGAGCTCGGCATCTTCAGGCTGCTGGCAAAACAGCCAAGCTAGGGAGTTGGAGAAAATGTCAACTTCTGAGTGACAATATTCGAGCACTTGGGCTCCTAGACTTGGACTGATATATCCTTTCGGCCATGGGCAGTTGCATAAAATTGATTGAGAACCAGCTCTGTATCCCTCCCCTGAACCGTCAGGATGGCCAGCTCTCATCAGAGCGGCTTTGGTTGCACTTAGCTTGCAAGCGGTTGCAGTTGGCTTTCAGAGTGGTGAAAGACATGGGCTTTTCCGAGATGTGGATGGATGGAGAAGCCTCCAAGCATCCGTTCCTGTTTGGGTCCATTTTGTCTGGGGCAGTCAGAGATCTGGCATCTTCCTTACCGATTCACATGTTAAGCGTGTAGAAGCTGGGAGCCAGCCGTTTCTCGGAGCGGACGAGAACGGATGCAGTGACATGCTATGGCTTCATATCTATGGCTTCCTGTTGGTGTTTTTTCACACTCGTTGCATCAGTTGGGGAGGACCTCCCAGGTGACTATCCATCCCGGACGGACGCCCCGGAACGAAAGCTGGGATCTCGGCTACTCAGGACAGGTGCCCAGTGCATGTGGCCGGTCGAGGCCCATGCTGTTTTTCCTCCTGGCGCCTGCGTGCCTCGACCAAATCATGCCCGAAAGAGAAGGATAAAACCATGGTGACTTTCTCCAGGTGAAAAAGACCGGGGACTCCAAGCAATACTTTGAGGGGCTGGTAGGGGCTGGGCTGAAGAGTCTTAGGTTCTCCTCCCTTCTATATTCAATTTTGGATTGTTAATTTTTCAGTGTCTCTTCTTCACCACGCAGTTTTCGTGCCTAAATGGTGACAGATCATAGAGATCGGACCTCCTTGGAATGCGGTTGGCTTGGAGGCGTGGAGGCTTGCAGCCTGCTAGGCACAGAGTGTCCTAGCCTGCTCGGCACGTCTGTAGTTTGTCTTTTTGATTGATTTCCAGCCATGGCCATCAGTTCTGCTGCGCTGGACCCCGAGTCCCCCAAAGCCCGCGCGGCACGCCTGGCGTCTGTGAACGACTTCCTGAACCGTCACGGCTTTAGTGAGGTAAATGCCTTGCGAGACACCAGTGATGTTCATCAGAAGATTCGCGTTCAACAGCTCTATCCACTGGATGTAGCTGAAGAACTGGGAGATGAACGCATGATGAGCTTCCTCAAACAACTGGGGGCGACCAAGCGCTCCAAAGAAAAGGCGAGCATTTTTAGTGTCCCACGGATGATTGTGTTTAAGCTTTGTACCTTTTTTCATGCTCTTCGGCCGTTTTCCTTTGGGGGTTCCAAAATAAAGGTGGGGTTGTAAAGGTTGTAAACCAATTGGTGCAGAGACGTTGTTCGCGCGACTTTCCGAGGCTTTCGGCACACGTTCCTGGAGTTCTTTGGCAAGCCTCCGCTCGACACTCTCAAGCAAATCCAGCCGATCCAGCGAGTCCGAGTCGTCCGAGTCGAGACTTTCGAGCCCCCGCTGCAAACGTAGTTGCCTCGTGCGCTCGATTCGCGAATCCCTGGATGAGGAGGTGATGACTGTATACGTCTGAGCATGTCTGAGTGAAGCTGGCAAAAGGTCCGAGTCCTTTTTATCTTCCGCAACCTGTTTGTGGTTGCGCTTGAATGCAGCTGGAGCACAGAGGACCACTTGGAGGCTTTTCCCCGGCCTCCCTCTTGCTAGAGGCAGAGTGGCTGAAAGCCAAAGTGGTTCACTTCCAGAGCTGTTCAAACCCGGAAGAAGCGCCGAAAAACAATTATCAAGACAACAGAGGCTGCCGGCTGCCCAGGCCAGCCCTCCTCTCTTAAAGAGAGGAGTGCAAGACATGTTGTTTCAACAGTCCGTGGATTCGTAGATGTGGCCCCTTTGCAGTTGGAGCACCACTCTCACTGTGGAGCGGTGGCTTTGTTTCTTGTTCCCTAAGATGCAATGTGCCTTCCTAATGGTAGATTCCTCCAATCATAAGACTAGTTTTGAGACCTAGGCAAAGCAAGAATAAGCAGCATGTGACAGCATCTGTCAAAACGAAAGCAGTTGGGAAAGGAAACACCCTTTTGAATGACTTTGGAGGAGAAATTTGAAAGTTCCCACAAGTAGTGAAGGATCATGACTTGACAGGGAGGGGGCCCGACAAGACTGTTTAAAGGAGAAAGAAAGCTCTTCAACAATGGCAGTCGTTCAGCACCTATTCACGCTATTTCACACTCCTCCATGAAAACACAATGACAAGCACAAACAAGAACGAATTATATACTGTTTTTCATTGTCTTTCCAGATGTCTTACCAGGTCCTCAAATGGCCAGCCTCATCGTAGGATTCTTTCCTTTCTGGTCGAACGCGCGACGCCGATGCGACCGGTTCGGTTGAAAGATGTTCGACCCCTCCGGTGACGGGCTAGTGATGGCCAGAAGACTCATGAATTCTACGAAGACCTAGGACAATTAGCACAACGCCTATATGTGAAGATCTTTGGATGTGAATTACTAGTAAAGCGCAGTGTGCTTGAGTCTCTTTTTGATTTAAACTCAAACTAGTAGTAACAAGAAGCTACTAGTAACAAGTGCATCGCTACTAGTAACAAGTGCCTTACTAGTAGTAACAAGAAGCTACTAGTAACAAGTGC
>CAXAMN010023173.1:888434-944021 GCA_963970005.1 Durusdinium trenchii | reverse complement strand
GGACAGGGAACTGGGGCAGCAGGGAACTGGGGGCAGCAAACTGGAGACAGGGAACTTGGGAACTGGGGGCAGGGAACTGGGGCAGAAAACTGGCGGGCAGGGAGCTGAGGGGAGCAAACTGGGGCAGGGAACTTGGGACAGGGAACTGCGGGCAGCAAACTGGACAGGGAACTGGGGGCAGGGAACTGGGACAGGGAACTTGGACAGGGAACTGGAGGCAGCAAACTGGAGACAGGGAACTTGGGACAGGGAACTTGGGACAGGGAACTGGGGGCAGGGAATTGGGGCAGGGAACTGGAGGGCAGCGAACTGGCGGCAGCAAACTGGAGACAGGGAACTTGGGACAGGGAAGTGGGACAGGGAACTGGGGACAGGGAACTGGGACAGGGAACTGGCAGGGAACTGGGGGCAGCAAACTGGGGACAGGGAACTTGGGACAGGGAACTGGAGACAGGGAACTGGAACTGGGGACAGGGAACTGGGGGCAGGGAACTGGGGGCAGGGAACTGGGCACTACTTTGCGTCGTCGAGAGCGTGTTTTGCTGCTGGCGCAGGTGGAACCATGGGCCGGAGGTGGCAGAATGCTAGATGCAAGAGTGGGACTCTGAAATGGGCGATGTCGGAAATCGATTTCTTCCGTAGAATGCAGACACTTTGGGAGCTGGGTGTTTGAAGAGTGCCACGCGCTTACCCAATTAGGAGACCCAAGCAGAGCAGGCAACCAGCTGGCGCCGCAAGCGCCCGCGCCTTTGAAAAGTGCCGCTCGCTGCAAACACTCAGTTTTGAAAGGACAGCTCATGAACCGAATGACTTTACCGGATTACACCAAAGGGCTGCTTCTTGGAGGCTGGACTCGAGGAGTTGACCCTGCCGGTAGACTTTAATTGGATAGGGCCGGCAGCATTCGAACGCTGCAACCGGTTGCGAACAGTGGACATTTCACGGACTGAAATCAACGAAATCTTGGGTGGCACCTTTGCACATTGCACCCAGCTGCAACAACTCAAATTGGCCAAGACTGTGAGACGCATCCATCAAGATAAGTGCATATCCTTGGGAGAAATACACACTCCACCTGCCTTGCTATATATCGGTGACTGTACAGTACCCCCTTCGGATGACATCATCGACTTGGTATGCCCTCTTTCATTTAGGGGCTGTACAAAAGTGGCCGCACAGGGTTTCTTTTTGTCATCCTTTTCATTGGAGATGTATCCCCTTCTAAAGTGCACACGCAGCAGGGACACTTGTGGGGGAACAGAATTGGTCCTCAGTTTTCAGAGCCTTTGCAGACTGCACAAAACTATACAAGCTGGCTAGAACAGGCAAGAAAGGAACTTGGAGAGGCACCTATGCAGAGCATGATGCTTTTAAGATGTGCACCAAGCTAACTCTCCCAACATGGCTTCGTTTCCTCCCTAAACCTAATAAACAAAAAGAAGAGTGGGAGGACTCCATGAGAAGTTGTACAGAAGCCAATTTCAGTGCTGCTGCACGTCAGTGACGAAGCATGCTTAAGTGTCAGTGGAAAGGGACTCCAGAGTAGCGCGGCCGAACAACTCCAATCGGCTCCGTGGTTCCTAGCAGAACAGCAGAGAGTCTTACGTGTGCCACTCCAAAGGATTGCGTGGTCATCGCAACTGAGCGGATAGCCAGCTCCCCTGACTGCCTCCCAAGTGGTGGTTAGGGATGGGTACAGTGTACAGGTCACTAGTACTAGGGATAGCGGCGTTTCACCGTTTTTCACGTAGTTTATGGGGCTTGCATGTCTAACGGAAACCTAACCAAGGGATGAAGCAGAATCTGCAGTGATTAGCCTTTGGTGCCGCCATTGCTTCAACTTTCGAGTGATGAACACTTTATGGATGTCAGTTGCCTTGTTTCCACACTGCGAGGCAGCAACAGTTCCCGCTTATCCTTTTGGAGCTGTTATCTTTTGGCACGCTCTCTTTGCCTCCCCCCCTTTTTTTAGGGGGGGGTCTGGCGTCTTTGGAGCAATCCCTTCAAATCCCCTCAGAGCCGCAGCTTGCTCTGCGCAGGCTTTTGCTATTTTTCAATTCATACGGTTGGCCTATGTTCTCACAGAGCCATGCTCCCCTTATGCTCCCCTTGAACAGAGATAGGGGATGCGTCAACAGTGATTGGCCAACGGCTCACCTTGCAGTTTCTGGAGTCTCGGAATCCCTCTATGCAGTGATGTCGCATGCCTAACTCCTCCCGTCGTGTTCTGACACAAATTCCACGTCAGACAAATGTTCATGCAAAAGCAGTAGGCAGGCCGGAATTTTGCACCGCAGGCCGGAGGGTCTTTAGTGACAAGATAAGCCAACAAGGAGCTTACCAAAGCTTTCATAGGCAGTTTCGTGCTCTTGGATTTTAGTTGCGACTTGCCTGCTCCGTAATTGGCTTGGGAAGTCCCTCACACCTGCTACCAGCCTTGATCACTGATAGCTGAGTTACCGCTACTTCATCGCTGCATTACCCGCTGCACCTCGCGCTGCAATGCTCGCTACCCTACCAGCAGAGAATGTACTATGTGATGATCCTCCTGAACTGAGTGCAGCCAACAAGTAGAATTCATTGCCCCGTTTCACCCTTGAGTTAGATCTTCAGATCATCATTATCTTTGCTTTCGAGCGGATATGAGCCAGCTTCCTCTGGGGTTGTTGTTGCTGGTTGGGTGGTTGTGTTGGCGTTTTGGTTTTGTTGTTTTGTTGCTTTTGCGTTGGCTCGTATCCTCTCCTCCCTTTACGAATTCATCGATGGTGACTTGTGCCTTTCGGCACACATAGCGCCCTTACCCGTGCAAAAAAAAAAGATGAGCTCTTGATGCAACATTAGTATATGGATAATAGCTGTCATGTCTGGCAGGTCTCCCACTGCTTCTTGAGCGTCATAGCCCTTTATCCTGTTTGGGCGGCTGTGCACGAACGTCCGACAGCACTAGGGCAGGTTGAGCGGAGTCGAGACCAAGAGGACTGCTAAGGCGATCAGGCATTGCCAAGGTTGCGAATGCATCTTCTTGGGCCTGCGAGACACTGACTGGAGTGCCCTGGGCGAAGTGAGCATGGCCAGCTTCTGTAAGCCAGTCCGCACTGGCCCGCGTAAAAGTCCTAGGCACTCGAATTTGATCACCCATGCTATCATTGAGGTCCAATGGATTGTCATCCACATCCCAGGGATCTTGTGACATAAGCTTAGCCTAGCTCGAAAAGGCTTGTGCAACCCCCACCAACTAAGGTTGGCAGTGGCACTGGCAGGCGCGAGCGAGGGTAAAGGCAAATTGGGTGACGTCAGCTAAGGCTGACTCCACTCCTGAAGGCATGGTCCTAGACCAGCTGTGAGCCAAAAATTACGGCAAGTAAGTAAAAGGCAACAGCCAAGAAGACTCGTGAACTTGCTCTACAGCAGGGAATTACCTTTCAAGGGACAGTACCTATCACCCCGAGGGGAAAAATGGACCATGGGTTCATACTTCAAGAGCGCGTCATGTAGACAGTGTCACTCATGTCTATTGTTCATGATCATCTGCCTGCAGGCGCAGAAGAGAAAGTAGCCATGCAACATATACTAGACCACAAAGTTGTGAGTGCAAGTCTGTAAGTGGGGTGAGAAGGGCGCCCTGCACGTCATGTGGCATTTGATCAACTGTTTGTTCGATGTCATGAACCAGAGCGTGAAGGGCCTGTACTCTATCGTGGAGAGCTGATTCCACCTGATGGTGCGTGCGCTCTACGTTTCGCTGAGGGGGCGCCTGTTCCATCGGCTGTGTATTCACACGAAGTGGAGGCTGTTGTTGTCTGTCAGTGAACGTCCAAAATCCCACACGCCGTGGTAGTGAGCCTGGAAAGGGGCGCGTTTGCAAAAAAGCTTCAAGCGGGTCCATGCCCTCTGTGGCCTCTCTGGCTGGTACCGAATTTGCCAGCACTGTCAGAAGAGGTTCTTCATGATGCTGGATATGTAGAATCATTCTTCGCACCAGTGACCGTCTTGTACCATATAGGGTGGCGCCCCTGGTGTTGATGGCAATACAGCCTTGGTGGAACAGTGGGATGATGGATCTGTCTAGTGTTGCCCTAAGCTTGAGCAGTGCGGGCGGGAAATGAAACCCTTCAGTCCATTCTGGGAAGGTTTGCTTAACATTCTCTTTGACTGTATCCACCGGAAAGAAATGCAGTAAATAGCACCGCGCTCGATGTCCCTTATAGGGAAACTGCACTACCAGGTCTTAGACCCCGTAGCGTATATCCCCATGGTGAAGCTCGAAACGTACGAACTGTGTGACATCGACATAAGTGCCATCGTCTGCCAGCAGCAGAGGTTCCTGCTGCTGCTGCATTGTAGTTCTTCAAGGCACCTACTGCCTCTTTTGCTTGCTTGGCAAAGCAACAGCGTGCGTAAGCGCAAACCGTGCTCCAGCAATACTTGGAGAGGAGAGGTCTCTTGTCAAATTGCAGCTAGAGCTCTGGGCCAAAATTCTTGAGCCAAAAGGCTACGGAACCCTCTCGCAAACACAAGTGGACATTGTGCACATGCAAGTCTTTTCGCATTCTCGGTCGTTGTCCGTACGGGGTCTGGGAGGGTCGGGAAGATGCAACAGCACAAACGCACTAGAGAAAGCACTCTGACGGCTGCCCGTGCAGTTGTCTTCCCCCAAATATTGTGACAATATTTGCAGCTTTTAGCAGCAGTCACAAAATTGAGACCGACTGTGGTCTGCCGCAGGACCTTTCGGCTCGAAGCCAGATGCACACTGCTGGGCAAAGGACTGTTAACCACCACATCTCAGTGTCTAGCTCGCAATGGAGCGATGAAAGATCAATGATCATACATTTGGTTTTAACCACACTGCGGGAGAGGAAACCCAACTGACTAAGCTCCAGGAATTTGACCGCCTTCAGGAATTCGAAAGTGCAGTTTTGGAGCAACTACCCGAAATAGGAGAAAGCAGTACTTTTGGCTGTGAGCTGGACTTTGTCTGCCGCAACTCACAACAGAGATTAGTGGACCCGATTTGGCACACCTTGCGTGACTGCAATAGTTTTACTGTCATTGCGAGCCCGTGTTTAGACATAGCTGAACATAAGGGGCAAATGCAAGAAGAGACCAAGCTATACGAGTTCCTTTCCATGATATCGACAGAGTCTTCCCACAAGCCTTTTCGTATGTTGCAAAGGTACGACATGTGCAAGTTGATGCAGGCTATCGCATCAAGAGAGGGAGCATGGCGCAACTGCCAACACCTCCAAATGGTGCATCGGACAGCACAGTTATCAGCCTGCAAACGCGAGTCTTCTGCCGTTGCTATGCACTGCGCAAGGTACTTGCCCCTGGCTGCAAGCAGTTTGGGGCGCAGGTCTTTGAAGAGTGCTGTTCCCTGATACAAATTGGAATTAGGAATGACGCTACCAATCAGCCAGCGCCGCAAGCAGAATTGATGCCCAGAGCTTTTGAAAAATGCACAGCTTTGCGACAACTCGATCTGGAGCAACCCGAGTGCAACCCTAACAGTTTGCCGCGGTGCTTGCCAGAGTGCTGCTTCCTTGAGGCTGGCCTAATTTCATTGACCTTGCCTCCAGATTTTGAGCCGTGTTGGAGTCGGGGCCGCCTCGACATGCTCCCTTTCATGCCTCCCCCCTTGGAGGAAGGAACTGGACAAGCAACTCGTGTGGCCTTTTGTTTGTGTTTGGTTGCATTCTCGCACAGTAGCTATACACGGCCTTTCGTCACCGGCATTTTGGAAATTCCGATCACTAAGGCTGTAGTCTTCTCCTTGCTGTCACTCTTTGATTTGTTTGTGTCTGGTCGCTGCCCGCAGCCAAGCAGTCTGCCTGACATATACAGAGTGGTCCAATTTTGTCTCGTGTGGACCAATTGGTTATGAGCGCATTGGAACCTGCCTTGGGCTCCTGCTGACCATTGATGCAACACTTGTCCTTGCGATTAGCCAATTGAGGGAGATGTCTTGGGTCTCCTGCTGCCTGAACTATCTTGGTATGGCAACTGGACGGCAGACTCCAGCGTCAATAGCTTCGGCGGGCAACCTCTTGAGCCCATGGTTGGGCGTCGATCAAAGTGGTTTCCATTTCTGTCATGTGCAGCATGTGTTTTTAACCGCGGTATGATGGGTATCTACCAGCTGTTACGTTATGGCACCTCTGCACTCTAGTTCGGACAGTATCAGACAGCATCTTGGGATACCGCCTGAGGCCTAACTGAACTGCAGTTAGCAAGTGGATAGTGCTCGTACGACTCAGAAGTGCCTGCGCGGCTGTCCAACCTTTTGGTGAATTGACGCTGGAGCTTGCAATCTGAGTTCCTGCCCTGCTTCAGGTGGTGTTTCCACTGGGTTGGACTGGTGAATTGTGGTGGAAATCAATTCTGCCGGACTGGTGCCCAGAAAAATCACTTTTTGCCATCCCTTGAAGGAGCAAAAAGTTGGGAAAGCTAGTGAGATTTGAGAACTGCTGGGGAGAAAGCGTTTGGCGTGCATGATAACAATCAAGCTTACAGATCAATGGTCAGCTGCTTTTTTCAGCAGTCTGATTGCGGCCTTGCACGCTTGGTGCATGTTTGTTTGCTGCAATGCTTGTGGTGGACATCCGCCGTGAGTCGACCTAGCGTAGTGAGTCTTCGTATTTTTTTTGGTCTTTCTTAGTTTTGGATGAGAGGACGCGAGTTGGGAAAGCTTTTGGGGGAGATTTGCTGGGAAGTCAGACGAAGTGTCTGTTTGGTGTGAAAAGTGTGCAGGCGTCAGTGCTTGTGCTGCGACTTCCCCTTCTGCGTAAGCAGGGTTCTAGAATCTCGATGTTAAATTTCAATGGATGTTTGATGTTTATGTCGGATGTTCTCGCGAAGGTAAGCGCATCTCGGGAGCTGTTCATATCCCAAGCGTTGCGCCAAAGCTTCTTTATAGACAATCAGTGTGCGAAATCAAAAAGCAAGCAAACATGCTTCTCTTGTCTGTTTGCCGCCGTAGATGTGGCACAGGGGAGGCTGCCACTTGGCGCAGGGTGGGCCGGGCAAGATTGGCTTTTAACATCACGTCGCCCCCAAAAGCATAAAGTTAAAGTTGGTTTCTTTCAGTTTGATCTCAAAAAAGATCTTGATTTTATTTTGTATCAACTTTAACTTTACGGTTTGGCGCCCGGAATTTGCAAAATTCCCTAAGTTTTTTCCTTTCAGCCGGCGCCGCCATCAGCTTCCGATGAGATGTTGCAGGTGCGGTTGAATTTGCATGCTTGTCAATCGCAAGCGGAAAGGGTACCATTTGTGGAACAGTGGACGAATGTTACGATTTAATTCCATCGACGCTTCGCGGATCTTCCTGGCAGGTATTTGATGCATTTAACCTGGTAGAAGCAGTTCAAATTCTTCCCTTTTGCGCGCGCAGATGTCTTTTGCCTTCCGTGGAGTTTCGCAGCAGAAACTTGAAACTTGAAATCGGCCTGTCAATGGAATTAGTCCACCTGTCAGGACCTGGAGCTGGAAGATGAGGATGTGTTTGGTGATATGTCCGGGTGAAAAGTGCTTGCGTCGGATGTCACTGCTGCTGCTATGTCTTCCATTGAAAGGGCGGATGCAACTTTACGAATGTGTTTCTTTTTGCATGTCATGTGTCGAAGGGGCGGGTGTGAATTTACGCCATTTGTTCCTTGAGGGAAATCCCCGGTACCTCGGGAGACAACGTCATCATCCATTTCCCAAGAGATACAATTCGGTCTCGTCAAACGGATCTTCTTTCCCACAGAAGCTAAAAATGGCATCGCGAAAAGAGGAGTTTTTTGATGACCAATCCAAGTACCTCTCCTGTATTACAGCGCGCGGCACCGTCTCGGTACCACTTCAGCGCGGCTCGGGCCCTTTATTACAATGCGTGGCGCCGCTTCGGTGCCGATCGGGCCCTCTATTACAATGCGCGGTACCGCCTCGGTACCGCTCGGGCCCTCCATTACAATGCGCGGCGCCGCCTCGGTACCGCTTCGGTACCGCTCGGGCCCTCTATTACAATGCGCGGTGCCGACACCCCGTTTGCGTTTTACAAAGTTTTAATTCGGTCGGAGTGATGAACTTCCAAGAAAACACAAAGACCAACGCAAAGCCACGAAACGCAACCTTAACATTGTAGCCCCCGGCGCTTCTTCAAACGGGGCGCTCCACACTTGCGCCAAGGCATTCCAAGTATTCTTCGCGCTCAACCATTCTTAACAAAGGCTTGGGCGTGGGTTTGGCCATTGATGTGTCCATTTTCGGGTGAATTTGTGGCCTTCATTTTGGGGTCCAAAAACACTAGCAAAACCGGTCTCGCCACGGAGGGCTTCCCCAGTACTCAGGCTAGCAAATTTGGCAGGCAAGACGTTATGGCACTCACAGGACCAACACACAGGTGCCAGCCACAATGCGGCACGCCTAAGAGAGCTTTGGGCACGGTTTCCCAGCCTTGGCTAGCTAGTCAATCAAGTTGGAGCGGCGCATCTAATTTCGCTTTACCAAAAGCATGAAAAATGACTGGTCGCATTCGGTCCGGTGCAATTCGACTGGCCTGGAAGATGTTCACCTGGCAACGACATTGCTTTGCAGGGTCCTTCCAAATGAGGCAGCACTGACAGGCAGCCTTGTTCGAAAGTAGCACGTGCCCAGCTTGTGAGCCAAGGTTCCTGTCCAGCATGAGTAAGAGCTCTTGGATGAGCCCGTTTAGGCCACTTGATCGGCGCTGGTTCCGGGTCACTACTGTTGACCGTGTTCCCTACAAGGCATTGGCCAGAAGTTGTGACACATGTATGTGCCGTAGAGAGCCCACACAACTGCAAGATCAAGCGAATTCTCCTTCGGAACCCCTATGAGCGGGGTAAATAGAGACCCCCCTTGAGAGGCATCCGTCGGACATTCTGGCGGAGTCGCCATGGCCAGGAGTTGATGACGATAATCTGCAAGCTCCTCAAAGGCATTCTGCCGTCGAAGTGGTTACCGGACTAGGGCGACCTGTGTACCAATGGAGATTACAAGACCGGCAATGTATTCAAGGTGTGCCTCTGTGAAAAAGTAGCATGCCCAGCTTGCTGCAGGCACGATCCGGGTCAGTATAGTGCCCGACCAAGTCAGGCCATCGAATGGCTTTCCGCTAGCGCGACTAGGTCTTGCACTTCAAACAGCGTGACTGGAACACAGTCGTTGTCGATGAGTCCAAAGTGCACCTTTGGGTTCCCTGTCCAGGTGGTGCACAAAGTTGTTGAGCGATGCATTGCGCTCGGCATGCAGGATGTCACCCCAGACGAAGGAAAAAGGTACAAGCGCAACACTGACAATGAAGCTAACAACCCGTACATCATTGCCCGAGCGTACGAAGGACAGTGCACCGCGGCTCATTACCCCTCCTTCCACCCACGTCGCAGCTTGCAGAGGCCTACGAGCAAGGCATCCTGGATGGGAGCTTTGGACAAATGATTTTCTTTGCCTCTTCCTATTAGAGCAACTTCAGAATTGAGGCACCACTCTGGCATAAAGTAGAAGAAGGGGTGGCCCCTCCAGAAAAAGACCAGCACGCAAGAGCCCCCTCTGCCCATGGCCCAACCAGTCCTGCCGAATAGCGAACTGAGCCCTGACTCGTGCAATGACACGCTGGCAGATGTCACTGCTGCCCCAGAACAAGAAGTTGAGGACGCCGAGGAAGAAGAAATCGAAGGCGACACAGGGCAGGGCTGTTTCTCCTTCGATAGAAGTCTGCCACAAAGGGCGGCGCAGACCTACTCGCCCTATGCGGCCCCTCATGTCAAGTCCTATGTTGCTACTTGGGAGAAGCTTGTTTCTAGAATAATCTTCCAAGGCTACGAAGCAACTGATGCCTTTGAAGAGGCCCGCGGATTCCCTTAGCCCAGTTAGCAACTGGCTCAAGCTGGCGACGCGATCATGTCCCTGCCTCGACAGTGATGACAGCGATTTTGAGAGCAACAGCTCTTTTTGTCTTCAGCTTATCACCATTGCAGGCACCATTATTCGGATTGATGTGCCGGTAAGCATCCGCCACACATGGGAAATGCTTGAGGCATACCTAGTGGAACACCTGCCTGTTGTCAGCCACCTGGACACCTTTGGGTGTGAGCTCACCCTGCTCGATGTTGACACGCACCAAGCACTGCAGGATCCCATCCAAGAAGACCTATGGTGGAACACGCAATTCCATAGCAGTTCAAGAGTGCTTTCAGCAATATGACTGTAAAGAGCAACTTCAAGGAGAGGAGTATGAGGACTACCCCAAAGCTATCTGGGTCCCGGCTAGTGACAGTGGAATTCTTGAAGCCCTCTTCGATAGCACGACTCCGGCACGTCAAAGTCGACCCAGGGTTTCACACAATTGACCGACAAGCCTGGCGGCATTGCCACTCACTTCAAATTGTTAAGCTGCCTGACACTGTAGTCGCCATAGAATATGCGGCTTTCCAGGTGTGCTGTACCTTGGTCATGGTCGAAATGCCTGGATGTGTTGAGTTGTGGGTTCGACTATTCTCGGAATGCTGCGCCCTTGAAAAAGTAGGTATTATTATTGAAGGGGCCTGCAGGTTGGCCATAGGAGCCGTAGTCCGTATGCTTTTGAAGAGTGTGCCAAGCTTAGCCAGCTCTCACTGCCCCATGTCAGAGCAAGGGCAGATGTGGTCTTGCCGTCGCCCCCCCCGTCAGGAGTCCCACAAGGCTGTTTCCACTCGTCTGGCATCCAACACAGGTCGTACTGTGTGGGGATGCGACTTTCATCGGCCACCGGGCCTTTGAGAATTTCAAAATGCTCACCCTGGTAGACATCTCTAGCAGCGAAATTGGCACCCTTCACATGCACACTTTCTCGCGCTGTCATAGCTTGAGTACAGTCAAGCTGCCGCCTAGCTTGCGTGAAATCAGAGCGGAGGTTTTTGCAGGATGCAAAACATTGGCCACACTAGCCCTCCCAGGGAACCGAATGCGCTGCACTCTCGAATCTCACCTATTATAGAAACAAGCGAGGTGCGTGGAGACATCCATATGCCGCCTTCAATGCCTTTGAAGAGTGCATCAACCTTGACACCCCGTGGTGGCTCCACTACATACCCCCAAATGAGAGTGATGGGATAGCCCCACCTAGCCACCACAAGTGATTGCCATCCCCTGTCAACGGTGATAGGGCGGGTAAGGGCGGCTACCCAAGTAACCGCCCCTAGTCAATGTCCTTGAAAGGTCACATTCTCGGTGGTACTTTTTGTCACTTTCGCGTATGTACTCGACCTTTCTGGATGGCTCTTGTGTCATGGCTCAAGAGATACCAGTGCTGCCTTTCTCTCTGCGATGATTGATGACACTTTGTCACAGGACAGCTCACTGGGCAGTGACGAACGCTCGCTAGTGTTGCACCTGGTCCTGACTACCTTGGCTGGGGACAATTGTCCATAGACCTGCAAGAATTCGATCGACTTAATGAGCTCGAAACTGCTGCACTCGAGAATCTACCATACATTGGGGAGCGCAGCGCCTTTGGGTGCGAGTTTGACTTTGTACATAAGGACACCAAGGAAATTCTGACTGACCCAATTTGGGACACCCTAAGAGACAGCAATTGCTTTAACTTGGTCGTCCGTCAGTGCCTTGTTCAAGCAGAGCACAAGGGGCAGCTGAAGAAACGGGCCAAGGCCATCCGAGTCCCGTCTACCAGCGCTGATCGGGTGTTGCCCCATGCCTTTTCACATACTCCAGATGTGAGGCATGTACAAGTAGATGCAGGCATACACACCATAGGCGAGGCCGCTTGGCAGAATTGTTCTCGTCTACAAGTAGTCCACCTGCCGCGCACAGTCGTCTACTTGCAAGATGGTGTATTTCGTAGAAGTTATGTACTCCGCACCGTCCGTGCCCCGGGGTGCAAATACTTCGGAATCTGTGCTTTCGAAGAATGTTGCTCCTTGGTGCAGATAGGAGATCAAAGTGCTACAGCCAATCTGTTGGCTCTACAGGCGCAATTTCGTCCGCGGGCCTTTGAGAAATGCACCTCAACTTCGAGCATGAGTATGATCCTGCAAACTTGAATCGTTGCCTACCTGAGTGCTGTTTTCTGGAGGCTGGGATCGTGTCGCTACACCTGCCAGCGGATTTCAACTGGATAGGCCCGGCGGCATGTGAACTCTGCAAGCGGCTGCAAACTGTAGACCTCTCCCGAACTGAAGTTCGTGAGATTTTGGGGTCCACCTTTGCCCATTGTTCGCAGCTGGAGCGACTCAGTCTTGCCAAAAAAGTGAGGCGCATTGGAAGAGAGGCCTTTCTAAACTGCATGTCACTGAGTGAGGTACACGCTCCACCAGCATTGTTGTATGTTGCTCGACGTGCCTTCGCAGGCTGCGCACGACTCTGCACACTCTCCAGAGCAGCGACCAAAACAACTTGGAGAGGGACATATGCAGAATCAAGTGCCTTTGATAAATGCAGTCAATTTACGATCCCCAAATGGGTCCGCCTCCTTCCAAAGCCGATTAGCGGTCGTGAGGAGTGGACGGATGACTTCCATGAGGAACTGCGCAGAGACGTGCAATAGGGATGCATGACTGCTCAGGCCTACACCCGCGTGCAGGTCCTGGGAAGGCGATGAAACCAGTCAACAGCACCTACAACACTGAGTAGCTAGCCAGTGCCCAGGCTGCCACCCAAGTGGTAGTCCTGGAAGAATACATAGAGTACAGATGCACAGTGACCAGGACCTAGGACAGCGGCGTTTCACCCTGTTTCACGTAGTCCATGGGGCTTGCGCGTTTTGAGCATGTTTCAAGAACGCGCAAGGAGGTATGCCAGCTGTGAGGCTCTCGTGCGCCTTTCGAGACTTAACTTGGCCAGTCAGGGTATTAGACAGCAATTCAACCAGTCCGAGAATAGTTGCAAAGCCTCTCTGGCAGTTGCTCCTGCGGCAGTGCTGTTTTTGGAGCCACTGCCTTATGGCTAGTGCTGATTGCCGCCCTCCCCCCCTGAAATGTAGAGGCCTACTTGTACAGGTTCCACTCCAGTGGCCTATCTAGTGTGTCCATGCTTGACTGCCATAAGGTTCAAGAGGATAAGACTCTGCGTAGAAAAAGACACTAGCGGTCTGCACCTCAACCGTGTACGCCCTAGTCACTCCTTCAGTGGTAGGGGAGCAGTGATCCTGGAAGACCCAGGTGAGCTCCTTTCCTAGGCATAGACTTGCTTTTAGGCAAACGGCCATGGATTGGATTGACGACTGGGAAGAGCCTGATGCGGATGTGGCTTATGAGCCAGCAGCCTATGTGAATAGGCACGTGAGAAGAGAACCAGCAGCTATAGCAATGACAACACAGGTCACTACAAAGGTGCCCCCATCTTATGATGGAAAGACTTCATGGTTTTCCTATGAGGATGCCATAGACGATTTGTGCGATATCACCGAGCTGGAGGATGAGAAGAGAGGACCAGCATTGAGGAACAGATTAGAAGGAGAAGCAGCTGTATACAAACGTGTTTTAGACAGAGATGCATTGAAGGCGAATGATCCACCAGGAGCTGGAGTAGATTATTTCAAACGAGTACTACGACCATATTTTGTGAAAGGAGCAACCAATGTATTCCTGTATAGGTTTATGCAATTCGTGCGCTTCAATCGCGGATCAGCTGACATGATGAAGTGGATGACAAGATTTCAGATTTTACTCCAAAGGCTTATGAGCAGTTGGATGGACATTTTGGAGCCAGTCACACAAGCACATCCTCAGGTACAAGCTCAGATGCAAGCTGATGCAGTGATGAATGGAGTAGCTCCAACGGCGGAAAGAATTCAGGAAATCATGCAGACTATCAATGGCAATCTGAGAACTTTTCATCAGAACGATTTTCCTTTGGGAGAAAATCTCATTGCCTTACTCATGCTGTCACTTGCAGATTTGTCTCAGGACCAGAGGAACACTTTGACCTCTTTGATGACTCATCGTGGTAGGGTCCTGCAGCAATACACCACAGCAGAGTTGAAGACAGTTTTCATTGAGATGTTCTGCACGACAAAGACTTCAGTAGACAATCCTTTGATGCAGCCGACAGGTGCTGGAGGTAGAAGATCATTCCTCGTGTTTGAAGAAGGAGAACTCGATGGTACATATGGCTTTTGGGCCGAAGACGAAGAAGATGGAATAGAAGGATTTCTTGATGCCCTGGACGATGTCTTTTGGGTATATGATGAACAGAGTTTCTCTTGGTTCCAGAGGAGATTCCAAGGAAGAAGAGCCAGAAAAGGCAAAGGAAAAGGAAGAAGAAAAGGAAAAGGCAAAGGAAGATCAGGCCGCAGATTTTTCAGACCTCGTGGAAAAGGAAAAGGAGGAAAGAGACGAGGTAAAGGCCACTATGCTGATGAGCAACCGCCAACTTATCCAGATGAGTATTTTGAGGAGAATCTTTATGAGGACACTTGGGAGTCAACCCAAGTAGCATATGATGCCATTCTTGCCGAAGATATGAATGACTATCTTCAAGGAGAACATGAAGATGCCTATGACTTTTGGCAACAGCTTGAAGAAGCATGGTTTTCCCACAAAGGAAAAGGCAAGAGAAAAGGCAAGAAAGGAAAAGGAAAAGATAAAGGAGATGGCAAACAAGATGCAAACTATGCAAATCAACAACAGCCACGCTCCTTGCCTGCACCTTCAAGATCTTCACAAGCATCAGGAAGCCACCAAGGTTTCTTTGCGCATTGTGTGACAACAGCAGCTGAAGTCCATGACAGTGAGGTGAACTTGCTGTCAGGCATGATGACCTCATGTCAAGATGAAGCTGACTGTAAGGTCAACAATGGTGAGACGATCTTCGATGGCATGAGTGCCCCTGTGAGGTACTCTTTGTCAAAGGAGATGCTCGCAAGTGCTCCTGATGACTTTGCGCTTATGAGCGCTGAGGAAGAAGTGGAAGAGACGCAGGCTATTTCATTTTTGACTGAGAATCGCTTCCCGCCAACTATTGTAATCCTGGACATTGGATGCACTAGAGCTATGCGATAAAGGCGTGCAGTCGATTATTTTTGTAACTATGTCGACAGTCACCCAAATTGTGGACTATGGTACTCTTTTGAGGCTACCAAGAGCAAGTTTTACTTTGCCAATTCTCAGAAGGCTTCTTGCTCTCAGAAACTGGTGATTTACATGTATGATCGCGCATGGGCGAGGCGACAATACAGAGTTCGACATAGTGGAAGAAGGAGAAGTCCCTTTGCTTATGAGCTTGCCACAGATGAGAAACTTAGGCTTTGAACTCAGGCTGACACCTCAACATGCTTATCTGACATCGGTGCCTCTTGGTATCAAACATTTGGAGTTGAAGGTTGCAGCCAGTACTCATCTTGTTTTGGACTTCCAAGATATTGCATGGTATCTGTCTGACGTGCGTTTGCAGGCTCGGCGCGAGAAGAGTTTTTACTCTCACTTCACTCACTATGAATATGGCCATATTTCTGTTGATCACAATAGTGATGAAGATGAAGCTGAGCATGCATATCCTGTGGTTGACTACTGGGAAGTAGATGTTCACAAGAGAGAACTGACACGTCACCACAAGGATTACAGGAAGATTCTTTTCCCAGCAACTAAGTCCTGTCCTGTAGACACTGACTTGCTGGAAGACTTGCGCCTGACAATCATCAAGAAGAAAGAAGGAGGAGAAGAAATCAAGAAGCTAGATGATTGGCGCAAGGCAAAATGGAAGGACCTACAACTTGGCTATGAATGGCGTGGTAGAACAATTTTTAAGTTCAAGCCAGATGCAAAAATTCCAGATCTTAAGATTAAGAAGGCTGGCATTGAGCACCGTGGCATTGGTGATCCCGATGCAGTGGTGCGCTCCTCCTCAGAGAAGGTTCCCATTGCAAGGGACAGGGAACCAGGCTTCTCTTCAGAGAAGGAAGGTGTACCATCCAGTGCCGCGGAAAAGCCTGTGCCGCCAAAGTTTCGGTATACCTCCAAGGGTTATGATCCATTTTGGAAAGGACACAAGTTGAAACCATCTGAGCCTCCACATGATTTAAAGGGTGATGATTTTGAGGAGTATACTCCCTCAGAACCACCTGAGAGGCCAGAAGGTGAACTTGTAGAAATTCCTAAAGCATCAAAAGGACCATCAAGTGATAAACATGAACCACTTGAACCAGGTGATGGCGCTCTTGAGCCTAGGCGGATTTCAATCCCATTACCTGGTAGTGAAGTTGTTGCAATGACACCGGCATATAGGAAGATGTTGCAGAGACTGGAGGACAAGGTAGAGCTTTACAAGCTTCATGTGAAGCACTACCATATGAGTCCTACTCAGTTTCGTAGGCGTGTTTCTATGTTGAAGCTTCCTGACTCTGTTTTAGAGAAGTATGAATCAGTTGTCAGGAACTGCCGTGTTTGTAACACTTCAGTGGCACCTCCGCCACGAGCCAGAGTCTCCGGTATTAGAGCTTCATGTTTTGGTGATGTTGTTTTTGCTGATCATTGTGAGGTTGAACTTCACAAGAACAAGTGTATCATTCTACTTGTTCTTGATGGTGCCACAAATCTTCTCTGGGCTACGGCGCAGAAAGACCTCATAGATCAAACCACCATCCAAGCATTGAGGCAATGGTCTGATGAGAACAACTGTGTTCCGAAGGCCATCGTAGGAGACGAAGCCTTTTTCACAGATGCTTTTGTTGAATACTACAGGTTCCGTGGTATACAACAATGTCCTTGTGGGCCAAGAACTCCTTGGCCGAACCGAGCAGAGACAGCTGTACGTTTGTTCAAACGTATGTGGCGTGTGATGAAAGTAGATCTGGATGACCCACGTTTTCGGGGTGTTACGGTCAGAGAAGTGGTCAAGAAGGTAGTTTGGGCAAGAAATTGTCAGTTGACTATCAGTGGATATTCACCAATAGAGATAGCAACTGGAAGACGTCCACCAGATCTTTTTGACCTTGAGACCGCAAGCCCTGAGCAATTGTCAGCTAATGCAGCCGCACAAGATCGTACAAATCTGGAACTACAACGTGTGGCTTTGAGAGCTCATCAAGAAGCACGACAAGCTCAGGACCTTCGAGCAGATCTTGCAAGAAGGACTATGCCAAGTGACGGTCCCTATTTCCAAGGAGAGAAGGTTTTTTTGGACTCAGGATTCATCAAAGTTCAAGGATAAAGGACGTTGGGTTCGTGCCACAGTACTTGGACAAGAAGGAGCTATGGTCCAAGCCAACACTGGTAAGGCAGTGGTACGTGTGAATCAGTCGAAGGTTAGACGCGATCACGATGAGTGGCATGATGTTTCCATACCGGCATTAGACGATGAGAATCCGGAGAACTTACGTGAAGATCACGAACTGTATGTTGATGCCGAATTTGGAGAACAGTCCTTTTTCTTTTGTAATGATGATCATCCTGATGTTGTTGAGTTACTTCATGGAAACAGTGGATTATCTGGGTTCCTTTCAAGGAATGGTGTTAGAGTTGCATCTCCTATGGATTTCAAGGCAGGATACAACTTTTCCACTCTGAAGGGTCAAGATGGTATTTGGCAGCAACTTGAGAGATTGCAGCCCCACTGTGTAGTGATCAACAACCCTTCTCCCAAACAAAACAGAGCTTCTATTTGGTTGCTATGTTGCAATGTGATTGAGTGGCAGTTGAGAAGGAAGAAACATGTGTTTGTGACTGTTCCCAAAGGAAACAAGTTTTGTTTGTTTTTGCAGAAGTTCATTTCTTCTTTGAAGAATCCGGTTTTTAACTTTGATGTGGATATGAATTGTTTTTGCTATTGCCCTAAGGGAATTAGTTACGTGACAGTTTTCCATTCCTATGCATCCTGCCAAGGATGGAAGGGTATTGGTGACTGTTCCTTCCAAGCTAAAACAGTGCAAGCCACTAGAAGCAACCAGTACTTCAAGGATACTGACTGGAAGAAGTTTCCATTTTCATTTTTGGTTGAGATGAATCGTTTCCTTCCTTATGGTGAGACTTCCGATACACGTCAGAGTTTCCTTATTGAAGATCTTCTGGAGAATTTTGACTCTGGAAGTTTGTGTGGAACAGCTCTTTTGTTAGAAAGAGAAGCTCATCAGTCAATTTTGTTGAATTCCGTAAGAACGGAAGAGACGACGGAAATTCCGGTTCCACTTCGACATATACTACCACAAAGATTCACTACTACTGAACTGATCAGAACTTTGAGGCAGGTCGATGCACTACCTCAGAGATCAGAGTTTGATGTGACAACATCCTCTGATTCTCGAATTGTGTCACTGATTCCAGGCCTGAAGGAGATTAGACGAAGAACCTTGCCACAGATGTATTTTGAGAGATGTAAGGTTTATCGTGGTACCTTTGGTAGAGTGCATCCTCTCTTCAACTCTGAAGATGATGCAGTGTTGATTATATGGAAGCCAGGAAAATACCATCAGGTTTTCTTTATGTTTGTGTCACAACTGTCTCCTCATTATGAACAGTTTTTGGTAGATCATTGGAGTATGATAGTTTTCGAAGCAGAGACGACAGGCGCCGTGAAGCGCGTTGTGACTCCTGATGAAGTAGCTCTAGAGGATCCAAGGGATCAACCTCCAGACTACGGACCACCGATGGATGATGATGGCTAATGAGCCAATTCCAGTCTCGGGGGAACAGCAGTATTTTGATCCAGATGATGAAGATATGTATCCGCCTGGTGATGGACTGGGTGGCAACCCTGATGATCACCAGGAAGGACAACCTCCGGGACCACCTCCGACAGGTTCCGTAGCTGTTCCGAATCAGTTCGGAAATCCCGATGTTCCTTTGCAACAACTCGGATCATCGAGCGATCCGGAAGAGGCAATGCCGGAGATTCCGAGCGAATCCCGTCCGCCAGATGATCCGGGTCAACCGCCGATAGGTTTTCCGATCGATACGGATCCCGTTCATCCGTTCGTTCCGTCGCCCGATTCGAACACGCCGGAGCCAGAACCATATGTTCCGGAGAATCGTGAACGTCACAGCAAGCACATGCGGAAGCTTTCTGTGGACTCAACTGATGCTTTGCCAAAAGCTAAGGTGAAGTTTCAGGTTAAACGTTCTAAGGTTCAGTTACCGGGACATGACGAACCTATTCCGGCACCTCCGAAGTCTGTTCCGACAAGTTTCTTTCCTGGACATTCGGAGAATCCGACAGCATCAAGTTCGAATCAGCCACAAGCGGCCGACATTCCAGTGCCTCCGAGCACAATCGGAGATGACGACAATCAGACGACTGATTCGAATGAGACAGACTCAGAACCTATTTTTGATGAAGAAGATGTGAAGGGTTTTGAGAAGGATCCAGACAAGGATCTGGACGATGAGAAAAATCTTTTTGTTAGTTTTGACGATATGGATTTCTGTGTCGTAGGTCCGAACCAAGCTCCTCCGAGTTTTAACTCGTATGATCCGAAGGGCTTTTCACAATTCTGCCAGTATCTTGCGAAGACAACAGCTAAGAAGACGCCGAAGGCAGAGAGTGTGATTACTCCGGAAGTGCTCCGGAAGTATGCGAAAGAGATCAAGCAAGCTAAACTAGAGGAGTTTCGCAGCTTTTTAGATTTTACTGCGATGAAGTATCGTGACCGAAGAAAGCACAAGATCGATAACTATGTTACCGGTCGATGGGTCCTGACCATCAAGATTGACAAAGATGGTAATTTTAAGAAGTTTAAGGCCAGATGGGTCTGTCGAGGCTTCCAAGATGCCCAGAAATGGGACCTCCAGACGGACTCGCCAACCGCGACCAGGTATGGTTTTCGCGTAGCGTGTCAGCATGCAGCCTCTTCTTTTTGGGACCTGTTACACATCGACTTGAAAACTGCCTTTCTTCAGGGGGGAACTTTACGACCTCGAGCGACGCGTTATTCACGTTCAACTTCCGACCGACATCGGATTGCCGCCGTATCTCGTCGGATTGTGCACCCGTTCGGTGTACGGATTGAGCGACGTCGCTGGTGGAATCGACTCGACAAGTTTTTACACTCACTCGGATTAGTTCCGACTCGAGCCGATCGGTGCACGTACGCTTGCTACTCCGGATGTTTGAAGGTTCCTAAGGCTGTGAACTACTCGTCAGAGGAGATGCCAGCCGAACCGGAACCGGTCTCCTTCTACGTAGCAGGTGCGCCGCCGAACGAATTCCACGACACAGCGGAGGAAGTTCGTAGGTCTTGGATGGAAAATGGACTCCTGTGATAGATCAGGAACTCCAGAATTTCCTTGACTCTGTAGAGCACAAGGCAGGTTGGCACCAATATGCAAATGGCCATGCTCAAGTTGCGTATCGCGCTAAAGCTCTTCGCACTCCCGAACCTACGTATTCGCGTTCACGTTTTTGTTTTCGGACTTCAATAGTTAAGCGTAAAGGTGTTTGGTGGCTTCTCGAGACAAACAAGGATATCCGAAACGAGAAGAATACAGTGACGTTAGAGGAAGAAGCTGAAACGCTTGTCAGTCTTTTTCTTCCTGCAGAACATACGTATACTGTGATACAAACGCCTCAGCTTACACCTGAAGTTGTGGAAGAGTTGCTTGAGCATTTTATGGACCCTGTGCATGGCAGTAATTCTAAGAATAGGTCACCCATTGGTATGTGTTGTTTACATGTTGATGATCTTTTTGTGACAGGTAATGATATCTTTTTGAAACAGTTCAAGGAGATTGTGAAGTCACAGTTTAAGATTGTACATGAGGACACTAATGACCTGATGTTTACTGGACAACGTGTTGCTTGGAAGATGCAAGAGAAGACCAAGAAGAAGGAGTATATCTCAGTAGAGCAATCCCTTTGTGTTCAAGAATTGACTGAGATTATCATTCCAAAAGGTTTGAAGGATGAGGACAAGTGTGACAAAGACATGCACACAGCCTTCAGATCTCTTCTTGGCAGCATAAACTGGTTACAATCCAGAACACAATTCCAAGCATGCTACCAATTCTCAAGGTCAGCATCAGCATCAGCAGGACCTACAATAGGTGATTGCAAGGCCCTGAACAAGCTGTGCAAACAAATCGTGACTGACCCTATGGAGTTACGGTTTTGGCCACTTGAAGGTAGCCCACGTTTAATTGCTATGCCAGATGCCGCATTCAGGAACAACAGTGACAAATCCTCTCAACGTGCTATGGTTATTTTTATGGGTGAGCAAAGGAAGGCAAAACAGAAGAACACTAGAGGCTCACTTACTTTCTTTGAATCTTCTAAGATCAAGAGAACAACCCTGTCCACAACTGTTGCAGAGTTGTATGCATTTATGAAGTGTTATGGCGCTTGCCAAATGCTTAGAGGCTTGATCAAGGACATTACAGGCGACTCTACTGACATTCACATGCGCACTGATGCTAACAATCTTGTGACTACAGCTAGTACTACTCATGTTCCTGAGCAACAGGAGACTATTCATATGATCCAAATGCTTAGGAAGGAAGCATGCTCTGGTGCAATTGCTGACTTGTCACATATACGCACTCAGTGGTGTCTTGCTGACTGTCTTACTAAGAAGTCTGCTAGTCCTCAAGCTTTGATAGATGCAGTACGCAGTGGTTGTTTAAAGGAAGTTGATGCACATCCACCTTTTAGATCTCTTATTGAACACAAGGCATATTTGCGTGGATGGCTTCCTACAGTATGCACACATGTTGACTTTTCACATGATGTGTTTTATCTTGGAGATTCTTTGCACTGAGAGTGAGAGGAGAGAATTCAATGCATGTTGTTTTGTTTTTGAGAGAATTGAATCTCTTTCATGAATTTGTGCCTGCGGCTCAAATTAGCTTGGCAAGATCAGCACTTTTCTTTCGAAAACTATTGCCTTGCATCGTCAACTACCTGTCATTTCTCAGACTCAGGACACCGGCCTCTGACCGGTGGACCTTGTGTCAACAGAGATGGCCGGTCAGGGAGCGTCCAATCCGGTCAATATCCTTGAGTATGCTAAAAACTGGTCGTACAGGGTTCCCTGGGGGGAATCTCAGAACTGGGCAAATCGTTTGAGACGCCCACGTACGCTGGTTGAGTTCCACAGGAGCTCAGAGCAGGATGATTTGATCTTAGCTGACATTCTAGCAATGTGTTTGGCACCTGAGAACAATGATAGGTTCGATTTTCGAGTACGGTGGTTCTCAGAGATTGCCAGATACGCTCTTGGCTATGTCACCCAAGAGGAAGAGGATGAATATGAGAGAAGAAGACAGTTCGTGGCAACAAGAGTCTCGTGGAAGAACAACGAATATGGGAAGATCAGCACAGGTCTCAACTATATGCTACGACGCGATCGTTCTCTCGACAGATTGATGGACAGTAGGGCAATGGTAGAGCTTATGCCTCTGATTACAGAGGGAACTGCTCGTATGCCAAAACCCTTCACTATTCATCCTTTTGCATTCTTTGCTATATTGCATAGCGATGAGAAGCAAAGATTTCATTTGGTGATTCGCTTGGACAAGAATGTTTGGCACAACACAGGCAATCAATACGATATGCCCTCCTCCATGCGTTTGGGAGTGAACCAAGGGCATACAGGACTCTCATATAACATCAGTCCAGGGAAGTTGAATCATAGATTGACTTCTATTGAGGCAAGATGTTTGGGACATGTTTTCATGTTACCAAGAAGGAGAACGGCCAGCATTGAAAGGTATGGTTTGATGAGAGATCATCAAAGTTGGAATAGAAGGAGTAGAGGTGAAGGAAGAGATTATGTTCATTTTATGCACAGCAATCCACAAACTTTGCCTTACATTCCTTTAGGTCCAGGTACAGTGGTTCCAAGGAACTATGATCAGCCTTTGTATGTGAAGCTTGCTTGATTAGTTGGCTTCAAGCAGGACGTCCTCTGTATTTCAGCAACAATGGAGTGGTGCTTGCACATTGTGATGTAGAGCCCACATACTTGGACATTAGTGTGTATGAACCACGACCACAAGATGCTCCAGAGCCAGCTAAGGAGTTGAGAATCCCTCTGTCCGCAGAGGAGATGGTGGAGCAGGTCAACAGGGAGAAGAAGCAACAAGAAAAATTGCGATCCTTGTTCACAAGACTCTCACAGGACACGGCATTTGCATTGGAAGTTATCAGGAGGATTAATGCCAATGAGCCTGGGGTGGAACAAACCAAAAGGCATATGTCTCTTTGGTTAGATGAGCTGACCTTCAATGCCATTGCGAGATTTTTCAGCTCTGACAATCACCCTGCACGTGAGTACAATCGTTCACGATTGAGGTCACGTCAGGTGATGCCTGAAGGCCATTATCAACCTGCATGGTCTTTAATTCCACCTAAAGAGATTGATGATCGTGATCCTTGGAGCATCTTAGGCTATAGTGCTCCAATGTTGATTGTCAATGGAGATGGTGCTACCTCGAGGTCTTTGTTTATGGTACACCCATTAGTTTTAAGCAAGGATCAGCCGAATCTGTTGAAGGCTGATGAGGAAGTGATCCGCTTTGACCACCTTTGGAAGGACATCACTTCAAAAGGCTCAACAGCAAAGACTTCTGGAGAACCTCAACAAGATGAAGAAGATGACTCTGCTCATGTTGCTGAGCGTGAGATGACATGGTTCATTCAGAATGTCAACAACCTGATTCTCAACCCATGGATGGTATATGACATTGGCATGGTATCACTCCATGATCGCCGAGGAACACGTGTACTTCAGAGCACTGGAGAAGACGTGATTCTGGTGCGGGATTGGGACAGGTTGACAAGACACCAGAGAGAATATTTTTGTAGAAGGTACAAGTTGCTACGTCCAAGTATTTATGGAACAGAGGAAGACCCCAAGACGTATGCACCCAGTTTTGAACCTGGAGTTTTCCAGTGGATGGAGTTGGCACAAACTGGATACCAACAGTTTTTCTTCAGCCGTGCTTGGGAGAATGGACGCCGCTGGGCTGAAATTCTGACAGACCATGGCCTTTATTCTGCAGAACTTACAAGTTTCTTGGATATGTGCAGAGATCCCAAATTGCTGGGTTGGAACTTTGGTATTCCAGAACCTCAGTGGGATAATTTTGGCAACTCAGTGGAGGAAGCATTCAACAGTCCCTTATTTGCCAAATTGCACTATCGCTTCAAGCAGGAGGAAGAGATTGGCCGTGTCATGCACCTTTTGTCTGAACTTGTTTGTGACTTTTTCACCAAGGTGCTTCCCAGGTGGGTTCTTCAGCATTCGATCTTGTGGGAAGAGTTTATGATTTTGGATCCATTCACAAATCTCCCTGTTTACAAGACTTCAGAGGCCGCCTTATATGCAGAAGAGGATCCAGATAAGTATCATACACATTTTGCTATGAACTTCAAGAAATTCCGTTTTTCTGCAAGAGTTGTGTGGTATTTGATTGACCGTGACAGGAACCACTTAGAGAGTTTTCTTCACAACTCCAACAGCAGATTTGTGCAACATGCATGCTATCAACTTCGTGAATATGTTCAGGCGCGTGTTGCAGTTTCTGATCCCTTGTATGAGATGATCAAGAAGGAAGAGTTTGAACGCCAATACAATTCCAAGTTTTTGGAGGCGATTTCTTGCTCTCGTGTTGTAGTTGAGCCTGTAAGTTCAGGGACGTTTGAGCCATCATCGAAGCTGAACTTAAAGGTACTACAAAACATCCTGAAGGGTATCTTCAAGATCCAGAAGGATGAGGAGCTTGCCAGAGAACGTGAGGAAGAAGAAGAACAGGCAGCTCAAAACATCTCAAACTTGATGGCAGATGATATGGAGCTTGATTTTGATGATGACGATGTGCCAGTATGGCGCTCCATTGTCAACAAGTATAGAGAAGGTGATCAGGTGTTACAGGGAGAAGCAGTGAAGATTACTCATCTTTTTAATGATAAAAAGGACAATGAGAAGGCAACGGAGTTTTTCAGTTCAGAGAGGACAGATTATTTTGAGACCTCAGAATCTCTTCCAAGAACCATGTGAGAAAGTCTTGTAGAGGACTTGCTCACCAAGGATATCGCGCAACAAGCTTTTGAGGCAGGTGAAGAAGTTCCTCCTTACACAAGAGTCTCCACTATCACTGGTGAGATCCATACTGGTGGTATGAAGATTATGAAAGGTGAAGATATGGAAGAGGAAGTCCATGAAGAAGATCCTGCAGTTGAACCCGCAAAAGATGAAGAAGTTTTTGATGAGAATGCAGGTGTTTTTCCTTCAGAGGACACAAAGATGGAAGTGGACCAGGAGGAAGCCAAGGATGAGTCAGCATCACACTTTCTGTCAAGAAAGATAGGTGAGGACTCAGCTGCATCGTACTTACCATCAGGTGAGAAGGATGCTAGCCTTGGTGGTACTTCAAGTCCGCGGAAATCTAAGAAAAGCCGCCTGAATAAAATTCCTGATCCTCATTTTCATGAAGAAGTTCAGGATGATGCAACCTTTGAGGAGAAGGATAAGGCGGTGGAGAAGATAAGAGAGGTCAGAGAGGATGATGGAGAGAAGAAATTGGAGGCTGAAATTCAAGAATCTTTTCCATCTGAAGTAGTTGTTGATCCAGATACAGTGGATGTTGACAATACCTTTGAGTTGCATACTTCACCTTTGAAGTTGCTTGGAGAGCTTACAGGAGATCCAGGTATTGGCTTTTATCAACAATGCTTCAGGGAAACTCAGATTGTTGAACCATGTTTGTTTCAGAAAAGGTGAGATTTCCCATCCTCACTATCAGTCAATGATCAACGAGGATGACTTTGTTCGATCCATTCGAAGGATCTGTCCAGTACCTCCACCTGATTGTTATGAGGACAGCTCAGAGCATGATTTGAAGAGATTTTTCATCAATGATGACCGCATCATTTATTTGGATGACAAGTATCAGGTCGATCCAAGGGCCCTTGAAAGGGCAGAACAAGCTCGAGCAGATTTGGAGGTGACAAAGAAACATTTTAGAGAAGAACTGGAAGCATATGGTCCCAAGGGACCCAGTTGGGACTATGTCGCCTTCTATGAAGAGCTGTGCAAAAAGTTCCTCAAAGGAAAAATAGAAGAACAATATGGAACTAACTTATTGGCCAGCTCAGAGTCCTTGACATTTTTATCCTGGAACTGTGGCAACATGGTTCGTGGTCAGAAATACACCACACCAAGGTTTCTCCAAGGACTTGATCGTGCAATGAAGCCACGCAAACAGAGTGACATGTCACTTCAAGATGAGCAATTTGAAAACAACCTTTTCTTCAACACGCTCTTCTTTTTACGTGCACATGTCGTGATTCTCCAGGAAGCTCATCTCCTTGTTCCTGCCAAGGATTTTCTTGAGCAAAAGAATTGGACAGTTTGTTTCAATGATTGGGAGAATCTTGCAGTGATGGCTAGGTTGGCACCAGGTGGATATGTCAAGGTCATTGCTGGACATGACCAAGACCTTGGTCACTGTCAACAGCGTGATGTAACTTGGGCTATCTATGAGGTTTGTTTTGGAGAAACAAGGCCTCGTCAAGATTTCAAGGATGCAGACTTTGAATTTGAGGACTATGGTCCTAAGGACCAGCGTGTTCCACTTACTCGAGCGAACATGCGTACCATCAGAGTCTGTAATTATCATGTTGACACACACCGTGCTGTGGATGCCCACCTATTGACAGGAGAACAGACAGCATTGATGCTTTATGAGTGCTTTGTATATGAGGTGGACATCATTTCTGGCGATGCAAATAGTTTGGCCTACAGAATGTCTGGGTACAAAAGGCAGCCAATGGCTAACTATTATTACAGCACCATGCAGCATTGGATCCGCAGGTTTTCAGAAGCCCGTGTAGCAGCAGATCCTGGTATCAAAGCACCTATTCCCAGAACATTTTACAGTTCATCTTCACATGTCCTCAAGCAGTGTGAAGTTTACTTTGAGAAACTCTGGGAAGAATACTCTACAGAAGAAAAAGAAATATACCAGGGATCAAAGCTTGGCGATACGTGTTTGTCTACCATTGTTGAATGGGGTCATTCATTGAGTGAAGAGGAATATACAAATTCCACAGTGAGCACGAAGGAGTTCGTCTGTAATTTTTCAGAGAACTTTGCTATAATTGACACGGAGGTTATGTGCTCAAGACCCTCTGACGATGACAGTCATGGTCCAATGTTTATTTCACTCAGACCAGCTTCCCTTTCATCTGGAGACAGGAAGCTTTATCGCTGGGGCGAGACTCTTAGAGAGTCTAACTTGCGGAGGAAGGAGAGACAGAAGGAGAATAAAAGGAAAGGCAGGCCGCCAACTTCTGATCAAGCAGCTCCATCGACTGCAGCGGCAGAAACTCAGAGCGGAGGCTGAATCTTAAATGATGGCTAGGAAGTGAAGATACTTCTGATTACAGTTGATACTTTGCTTCCAGGTTTGACTTTAAGTTGCCAGGCTGAAGTTTTAATGAACTCTGGTTGGCAACAAGGAGAAACTTTTTATCAAAGAAGATACTCCTGCATTCCAGGTTTATAAGCTTTAGCGTGCAGATAAATACAGTTTTACTAAACGGATATTATCTGCAGGTAGGTATGGACAGTTTTACAGAACTGATGATATCTACCACAGCCGCTCTTTTGGAGTGACCTCTAATGGACAACCATTTATGGTTGATGATTAAGTCATTTTATGAATTTGCAATTGTAGTGCAAGATTTTTGTACATACATTTGCCGGTATCTCGTTCCTTTTTGTTTTTGGCTGATTTTTGGTATCAATGTGAGAGAGTCCTTTTGCAGTTCAAATTTTTGGTATAAGTCCTGTGTATGGAAGCGGCCGAGACCACTTTTCGAGAAGACCATTCCTCGGACCGAATTATTTACGCTCCTTGCATTTTGCAAGGCATCTTAATTCATTGCATTTTGCGCGGTCTTGAAATTTGAGTTTTTTTCGTTACGCGGGTGTCGTTTACTGCTTTTATAGATCTCTGTGCAAAAGAAGCCGCTTTCCTTTTGAATTTAGAATTTTCTGAAGGATTGACAGCTCTGGCTATTTAAGGGCTATTGAGCGCCGGTATACTGGTATCTTCGCCGGTGAACGATACAGTCTCCAGCCGAGATACATTGTCTTTGACTTTGTATTTGAGGTGAGTAAGCTATCGCTCCCTCACTGTATCTAGTATACCTTGAGATTACCTTTTCTATAGTGTGCAACACACTGGAATTGGTAAGTACAGGGCACCGTAGTTTCCTTTTTAAGCTTACTAGAGCTTGCTGGACTGTTTTAGCCTTACGGTGGAAAAATAGTGTGCGACATACGCAATAGGCTGGAGTGGACATGAATTTTGTGCCTGCTGAAATGTAGAGGCCTACTTGTACAGGTTCCACTCCAGTGGCCTATCTAGTGTGTCCATGCTTGACTGCCATAAGGTTCAAGAGGATAAGACTCTGCGTAGAAAAAGACACTAGCGGTCTGCACCTCAACCGTGTACGCCCTAGTCACTCTTTTTTTTTTTGGGGGGGGGGTGGCACTGGCCACGAAAGTACAGTGGACTCGTACTCTGCTCCCTCCTGGGCGGCTTCACGTGTCATGGTCTTCGAGGATTTGTAGTTTTCGTTGGCCGACACTGATATTTTCCCTTTGCCAATTGTCTCGTAGCAAGCTCGTATGCGTCCTCCCCTGCCTTTTGCTTCCTTCGCCTTTCCTCGAGATTTTGATGGCAGTGAGATAGTTTGAGGATACTTGGCACCTTGTTTGCTTTCAGACCTGTACTCACTTGCATTTCATATGTGATCGAATGAGGAACGCTGGTGAAATAATAAAAGCACCTGTGGCTGCCTTGGCCTTTGCATTGCATCGTGCACTCATTGTCATTCATTGTCAGCCAAATTGTGCACAGTGCGAGTAAGCCACCTCTGATGCTAGGCAACACGTCTGCAAAGCTGCGACCGCAGGAAACCTTGGAAGACCTTAAGGTGCCTTTTTGAACTTTCTCGCAGGCAGTGCGCACCTTTCCCAGCTGATTACTATAGATGTGCGCCCACCTCACTCCTCCCTTTGAGGAAAACCTGCCAACCTGACCAAGAAGTACTGAGCGTGAAGGATGAATTCATTGCCCCCGTCTCACTGCGTTTCACTATTTTGCATTGGCTTACGCAGCCTACCAGAGGTACGAACCTTGCTCCTTTTTTGGTTGCGGTGGTTTGTTGGGTTGGTTGTGCTTTTGGGTTTTTTGTTCCGGTGTCGCTGCTGGGTTCGTATCTCTCTCTTTTACTAGACTAAGGTGACTTGTGCATCTCCTGCACACATAGCGCCTCGACCCGTGCAAAAAACTCCATTTAAGGGGTCAGGACCCCGGTGAACAATAAGTGCAATGCACTGCCAAATTTGACCACCTGAGCGGAAAGTGTCCTTGCCTAGAAACTGTTCGTTATTGGTCGCAAGTGGTTGATGGTTCCTTACATATTGAAGCCAAACAAGCCGGCAGGGTGAACTGGTTTGTATGTTCCAATCAAAGTCACTGGCGCATTCTTGACATGTGGCATCCCCTTCTACATTGCCTGTTGGCAGGAGGTGCTCGGACCATGGAAAGGCAGCTTCAAAATAGGCAAGATGTGACAGCGTGCCAGTAGGAGTGGATATACCTCTGGAACATACGGAGTCTCTTCATAAAAAAATATCACCTGTGCACACTGCACACATGGCGCCTGCAGGAGGAGGCAATACGCCAACGACTCCAGCACCTGCAACGTTTGGGGACAGAGACCTTTGAGAGAGAGGCCCCGCAAGGATTCAAAAGGGTTCGTTTAGCGACGGGTGGCATTGTGACGGTGCCCAGCACTTGGATGCCGGAGGAAGCAGCTGAAAGCCTGGACATCAACTTGGAAGGCCATTTGAGGCCAAGAGGAGCCAAGAGCAGGGACGTAGCATCCTAACTCAGCCCTTTGCAGGCTATGAGCTCCCTTGTTTAGCACCACGATACAAAAGAGTGGTGACCTTTCTTGTTTTTTTTTGTTTCTTTGTGAAGACATGTTCACCACGATTGCAACCCTGGCTTGCGACCTTTGACTTGAGGCATGTGAATGTGACGTGTCAGGTTGAAGCCATGGAGAATGTGATGGAAGGCATTCTGTTTTGCTTCTTGTTTGTTTGAAGACTTTTCTTGAAGGTGTGTCTTGCTTTGAGAAAGAAAGAGTTCTTGTGATGTCACTTGCAGTTGCTTGCAGCTTCGGTCATCGCAGGTTTAGCTTCCAGCGGGTTTCTTGTGAGTTCACTTGTGCTTGTTTGCAACTTTGTTCATTGCAAGTTTGTGTCTAGATAGCTTCTTGGGGATTTCATCTTTTGCAGTTGATTGCAACTTTGTGTACTTGTCAGGTCTTGAGGTTAGAGGTTTGCACGGCGTTGTAACTCTAGGTAACCCTTTTGCATCCTGAGCTGACAGGTAAGTTGTCCTTGAAAGCTTTTGCTTTTGAGGATCCCGATGATGAGACCAGAAGGCCATGTAGAAGGGATCTGACCATGAGATCTCATGGCTGGCCTCTGAGGGATCCTCTTTGCACGTTTCTTCCTTGGTTGTCTTGTTGGATCTGGAGTTTTGCTTGGCTTGGACTCGAGTTTACCTCTGGATTGATACCATTGAGATCACCTTTGAGGGCATAAGTTTGGATCTTAGTTGATGTCTGATCCTTGGTTGCTCAAAGAAAACGAATAGAAGAAGAGAAGAAGACAGAAGAAGAAAGAAGGTCACTATGCGACCCAAGAAGGGGTGTGAAACATAGCGTACAGTGCACGTGTACAGTGTATGGCTCACCTAGTGCTTGCTTCTTTAGGGAATTTTCGTTTTTAGAGTGCTGGGGGTTGAGTGGTGATCTGTGCCCTTTTTGTGTTTGACCTTTGACCACCTTAGCAGGAGGATGTTTGAAGTGGCAACTTGTGGCTAGGAATAGCTTAGAGAACCTTTTGGTAGAGCACGAGGTCTTTGGAGACTGTTTGAGATAGTTCCTTGTAGTTTTGTGTAGCTTTGAGATGACTATGGGTAGTCTTGTACTCTTTTAAGAAGAGTGGACAAGCTTAAGAGAAACTTTGAGAACGTTTGAGACAGTCTACACCGACTGTGACTTTGGCTCAAGGAGCGGGATCGAAAAGGAAGTTTGCACTACTGTGTTTTTACACGTTTGGCATCGACCTCGCAACGCGCGTTGAAGGTAAAAAACCACTCGAACAGCGGCTTAATTAATGTTTCACCTGCACGTCGGGATTTGAATCGAGTCTGACGACTCAAATCCTTCCTATCTTCTCATCCTCTTTGTGATGTTTGTGACGTTTGGCTTCGACTTGCAACGTGCACCCAAGGGGAAAAGAACCTTTCCACATTGCTGGGACGAATGATCTGGTGCAGACGGGTGCTGGAGAAGCACTGGGTGGGGATGTGTTTCAAGTGAGAATGCCACCTGAAGCTTGTGAGCGCGCAACACCTTGTGAAAAGTCGTAACGCCAAGGAATGAATCTTGTGTGGCAGTTCATTGCTGCGTCCTATTGTGAGTTCAGTGCCCATGCTGCATAGCTTTTTCATTTTGGAAACTGCACCAATGTTTAACAATTTCTGTTTTGTGGTGACTAATGCACTGGGAATACAGACTTGTCTGAGTGCCTGACAGCGGCAAACGCAGGATGCACGTATAGAAGCGAGATCTTCTGCGATAGCGATATTGAACATGAAAAAGTAAGTGCGACAAGACAAGTTCAAGAGAGGTACAGAAAAAAATCGACCTTATGAAGACGCAGTGCTTTGCGCACGAAAACATGCTGATGCCATGGTGAATGACCAGACTACACGATGGAAGGTCTACTTGGAGTTCATGGAGAAGCAGATCTTCATGGCTTGAAAATGAGCAGAGTTCAACGGCCAGACCGGGAACATGCAGGATGGTGAGCCGCCATCAAGCAGAAGGCTCCGAACGACAACAACAGCCTGACCCCTTTTGGAACCAGTGTTTGGTCAGCAAGGTGGACAATGCCAAGTTGTCGAGAGTCGAGAGGACTCACACGGTGAAACCTTGTTGCAGTCACGGACAGCTGGACATATAGTCGCGGGTCCAAAAACAGGAGGAGTCTTGAGTGGCTCAAAAGAAACCAAAAGCAGAGAAAAACAAATTCTCGGGAGATCCAGTTCGAGGCTACCATCGACGTTATAAGCGCCACAAGCCTTCAAACCAACAACTTCAGAATCGGAAAGCGAGGCAGATGCAAACACAGCCATGGAAGTGGATGGAAACGGTGACGAAGGAGAACCACGTGTTGGATGCATTTGTTTTGGCTACAAGAGAAACGGGTCCACAGAGAAGAATGCAAATTGGGAAGATTTTGAGGGGTTTTTTCGCCACTTGAAACCTGAGGGAAGAGAGAAGCGGGCCTGAAAGGAGGTGGCTTTATATTTTTCAGAACCAGCTTCAGGAATTTCTACAGACGATGATTTCGCAGCACTATTTAGGCAGACACTCTCATGTGGTTTTTGACCATATTTAGTCATGGGTTCATGGTGGCAGGAAAGAATCGCGAACTTTGCATAATCATGATGAGTGGCTAATGGCTAATGGTAACCAACTGGGACGAATGTGTCCGAAAGTGCATAGAAGGGGGGGCAGATTGAAAGGGCTACGTTTGCTTCATATTGCAATTTAGGTGGGGTGTTGAACATTTTCATTGCCTCACTTGTCCAGTTGTTTGACTTGACATTAAGTGGTCTTAAGTGGCCCAAATGAGTGTTGGAAACCATTGCCGCTGCGCGTTTTTGTTGCTTGAAACATTTCACACAAGCGGGTGTGTTTGTTTGCAGTCCAGACAAAGCAAAGTTTCAATCAACTTAAGCACTCCGGGGAAAGAACCGTTTTGCCAGAAGGAGCCGTGCCTCACGCACGTTTTGTTTACAGTTTACATCAGTGCACTTTTCATGGTCACGGCGGACCAACGACTCCGCCCGAAGCTGTTGGCTTGAGAAGGTTCATTTCAGCCCTCAATGAAAAGGGAGGTTCTTGAAAGGCTGGTGGACATTATCTTTGTATGATGTAGCCACAGGGACCATTTTTGTCACGCCGTGCAGCCCCAGCATTCAGCCCCATCATGGGGAGCACTATTCAAGCACATTCCATGAAAGTGGACCTCAAACTTGCCGTGTTACTTCACGTGAAGCCGCCCATTGAGCCTCTTGGTAGTGTCACCAACATTCTGTACATATTTTGGTGGATTGCCGATCAAAACATGTTCTCTTATCTCAACAAGGCTGGGGTCTGACGTTTTGAAGGTCAGTAGATTCTTGAGGATTTGGTTTTAAAAAACATTTTGAGTTTTGACCGTCTGATGACGTCTAATCGTTCCATAGCCCTGAGGAGTAGGCTAGCAGCGCTGCCATTATTTCCCATCTGAACATTTGCCTGTACAAAAGTTGGGGCTGAGGTTCGGCAGTCTGTCGAAGAAGTCGGCTTGTTTGTGCACTTCGCCACATCTAAAACAGTTGGGGTTACGCTGGTGTTGAATCCGGTTAGTCTATCAAAATGAATGAAGGACCCCCGCCCGGCCCAATGGATCTTCGCCTCTCTTTCCCATTTGACTGGTGTTTGTTTGAGACTCTTGGGCCGAGTCTTCAACACGCATTTCCTTCCTGAAACTGAAAACGTGACTCTGTTTCGAATCCGGTGCACCGAGACGACCAACGACTGTTGGGCTGTTCAATCTGGGTGCCGAATCGTAAGAAGGGTCGATGAGTAAGATGAGTCGCTCGCTGAGATGGAATTCGCTTGATTCATGTTTTCCGAGCTATCGGAATGAAGCAGCGCAATGCATTGGGTGTCAAAAAGGCAAAGAGGTGTCCGAAGAGGGGCCAAAGGCGTTTCACCCTACATACGATAATCTACTGCGCATCATTTTCCATTGTCCCCCGCTGTGACCAACCATGTAATAGGTCCTCGTCTGTTTGAAGAAGACAATCCCTCTCACCTTCGGCCAGATTGGCAGCTTGCTGGATGAGATTGATGGCTCGAAGGCAATGCTGTCATGCCCGGTCGATGAGATCCGACGCTGTTCACCAGGCCAAGATCTGACCTGTTAGTTGACACGAAAAGGCATCACTGCACCACCCAAAAGATCCAGTGTCCATTTCCACTCCCAGCCTTTGACGGTGCCAACTCCCATCGGTTTGGCATTCTTTCCCCTGTCCAAGGTGGAGGGCACGCAGGCTGAGGCTGGTGATGACGGTCCGCCACCACCGGAGGAGGCTGTGCGTGCTTGTGGTGTGCTTGTCCGGTGTGATTGAAATCAGTAATTAATTCGGGATAATGGGAGCGGGGGTTTCACGGACTTTCACGCACCAAACCTAAAGAAAGTTCTGTGAAGAATGTTCCGCTTGTTTTGGTGAGGCTGAAGTGGCTGAAGGCTCTGGCTGGCAAAACCTGCTGGCCTCAGCCTCCTCAGCTGGTGCAAGCTTAGGTTGGAGAATTGGAGGGCTGGGGTGTTGGGAAGTGGTAGGCTCCAAGGCCAGTCCAGGGCTTCTAGGTTTTGATTCTGATGTTTTGCCAGAGCCTGTTGGAATTGCAGGATAGATGTTCTTGCTCCGAATGCCTCCAAATCAACATCATTCTTGAGTAATTACTTGACTTGGTGGCTTGGTTTCTCTAAGATTTGCCAGAGTTGGATTTGTGTTCGGGACAAAAAGTGCCTACTTCCAGTCCACAACTGAGAGCACAGTCAATGTTGACCATTCCTGGTTTCCGAAAAGTTTTTCCCATGTTGGAAACTTCGCTCTCTTCAAGCAACTGAAGCCACCGACAGGTTTGAGGATGAGACATGATCATGATGAGCGGATATGATGAGACATGAGCAGACATATGATGACGAAACTCGCGTAGCGATGCAGTTTTCAAGACAGCATGTCAGGATATTCTTATCCGGGTGGCATCTTCTCTCGTGATGAATTGTTTTTTGGCTTGAGTGGAGGGTGGGTGGGCCGCCTTTCCCTGCCACAGTCTTCGAGCATGCTTTACTCGGTCAGTCCGAGCCCAGCCAGTCTTGCAGGCTGCCCTCAGCAATGTCAGGAGCCACCTTCGAAGCACACCCACGGATAAGATGTCAGAAGCAGTGCCTTCAATGCACCCTCCTTCGTCCAACTCCAACAGTGCAAGCAACGAAGGTCTTGCACGCTGCCCTGAGCAATGCTTCAAAGCATACCCATGGCTGAGAAGTCAGAAGCAGTGGCTGCAAAAGCAACCTCCTTGGCCAGACCCTGTGCCTAGAGCCAAGGACCCTGAGCTCGCCCCCAAGGACCGTGAGCTCGCCCCTGTTGTCCAAAAAGGAGCGCCGGCTATGTTTGCTTTTTGATGGCACCACATGTGGTCGTGAAGAGATGCTCATGTTGAGAAGAGCACCAGATGAGAGGTCCGAATGTGGTGGGTATTGGCAAATTCCTTGGTATTCTTCTAGCCTTAGTGTGTATCTGTTGGATGTCGAGGTCATGCTGGCCAGGTCTGTTCAGGTTAAGGAAGACATGTCTTGACATTCGTGGCCTTCAAAGAGTCTTGGCAGGCAACATGCCGCTCTATAACTGTAGGCATTCATTCCATGCTTTCTTCATCCTTGTGACCATGCGACGCCTCCTTGTTCGACGGAGCTCATGGACGTCCAAAACTTTGGCAGCACAAGTGAATGGATGGCTTCGAACGCTCACTGGAAGTTTCTCATTTGGAAGCTTTCCAAACTTTCCGAAGTTCCCAAACCGACTGTAGACCTTTCCCAGGACTCCCGGTCAAAGCTGTTTTTTGCACCGCGAAGGCTCCGCAGCCTCTTCCTTGGCCGCAGCAAAGGCGTTCAACCAGGGGGTTCATTCCGACCTACATGGATGGCAGGTTGAGCAAATGCTTTTTGTCTCCGGTTGAGTTGTTTCTTTGGCTTTTGTTGAGTCAACTTAGACGGATCTCTGATTCAAGTTATAAGTTAACTGAGCTGAATTGCAGATCCCTGCCAACCAGTCTTGTTAGCGCAGTTCTATTTGGAGAATATAGTATAATAGTTCGATTGTGATTGTTCGTTCTTTAGAATGCATATCTCAATGGTCTGACAGCTTAGGGTCACAGAAGCAGCTTAGGACATGGTGACCCTATCGGCTGTTCTCGCGGAGGTTCTGTAAACCTCTAGCTCTTTTGTGTGTGTGTTTGCAGTCTCAACAACGCGAGCAGTGGAAGTTAATGACTTTGTTTTGTTGCAGTATGCGTGCTCCATTTTGCACTCTTTAGCCCACCATAAATCAAGCCAGGAATGATGTCAAGCGCATGTCATAATTATCACGCAAGAAACATGTTGAATCCTTTGTTTGGATTCACCATGACTGAACATCATGGAAAACAAGACATCCAAGTATGGAGAGCTGTATGGTTCAAGGCCAAAGGTGGGAAGCACCCTCTCTCTCTCTCTCTCTTTCTCCTCAAAGATCTGGCGAGTTTGGATGTGAATTGACGCAATCAAACGAAAGTGGAAAGACGTCATGGAGTGCCAAGTGACGAGTTCCTGCTATCTTGGAACGAAGCCACTCGAGGATGAGACCAGACTTCCATCCAACTCGAAGATGTCCAAGATACTCCAAGAAGTGTCTGATGTTCATTGAACCGGGGTACCAAGACATGCGTCAAAAACCAGTTATACGACAAGTGGGTTTGTGCAAACACGCTGCAGGGTTTTGGTTCGTGAAGAATAGATTATTACAGTAGCACGCTGGAGCACTTCTTTTGGGGCTCTTCGGTCCAAATAAGCCAGAGCTGGTCATTGAGAATTTTCTGCCAGAAGTTGGCTTCCACTCACGAGCAAGGAATCAACGTGTTTTAAGTACGAAAGAAAAGAGAAGTTTCACATGGGGAATGCTCGCAAACTAAAATTGCCTGAAGATGATCTCGGATGTATGATCACATATTCACAAAGCACGCTGAGAACAAAGCTGAAGTGGAGTGGAACTTTGAACGGCTGCACAAAATTGCTTCAGTCTTTCTGACGTTGGGGCAGCCTAAACAGTTGATGACTCTGAAGACCCAGTTGCTTCGGTTCCACAATCACAACATGTTTGTCCAACCGGCTCGAGTCTCAGCTAGCAGCTAGTGCACCTGTGTCGCGCAGCGGATACCGCCAGGCACGTGATGCATTGAGCTCTTTGATCGAGGCGACGCAGGAGACATTTTGCCATCCAAACATGAAAATGGAGCGCCACTAGTAGCTGGAAGTTATTAGTAACAAGGGTATCGCTTCTAGTAAAAGGGGCATTACTGCCAGTAGCAGGACCCCAATGTTTGTGCTGCGGCAGACCTCGAAAGCACAGATGTTGCATCTTTTGAAGAAAGATTGAGTTAACAGCAATGGTACTGATGCAGTGCAAGTACTTTATGAAAACTGAGATCTTTGCTAAGTGGCTCCATGCTGCAAAAATCTGCGAAATGCCTCGCGTTGCGGGAGGATGAAGACACTCCTCAGGCATCGGTTTCGAAGACTTTTGGGCTGCAGGCTCACGTAGGAGAACATGCAATGTTTCTGTTTCAAAGGGCTTACTTGGGAGGGATGAGCAACATTTTCCCAACCATCGGTGAAGGTGAGTTGCATTTTGGGGGCAAAGATCGACCCTGTGTTCTTATGGTAATTAGCCAGGTCTAACATTCTTTGGGTCTTTCTGCGGCGTTTGGGAAGCGGTGTAATAAGATTTGTGTTCAGGGGTGTCACCGAGACTAAAGGTGGGTGCGCTCATTACGCACAAACATGTACCGATCGGTCGTTTTTGGAGTTCATCAAAGCTATGAAAGGGTCATGTTCTTCCGTCTACAACTCGACGGATTGACATCGGCGGACTTACATTCGCCTCCCGCGGACGCCGATGACAGGACTCCGACCCTACGGATCCTTCGGATCCTTCGGATCCTTCGGATCCTTCGGATCCGGACCGCGGACGCCGCGGCGCCGCCCCTGCGGAAGACATCCGCGGGGCTGAGGTGACCGAAGGGGGCAGCGTCTGGTGACCTGGTGAGTCTGGGGAACAAAAGTTGGAAAGCTGAAACTTTCAACCAGGTAGTGCACCAAAACAGTGCACGAGCCGCATCAGAAGGGATTTGGATCAGTTTGAGGAATGAAGTTTCGTTGGTGTGTAAAGTGTCAAACTTCACAAGTCACGAAAGGTAGCTTCGGCTACCTGAGTTGTCTTTGTTTTTTTCCATGATTGGGTGGAAGTTCTGGGTGGGGTTTGTGGAGTCTGGGAACGGACTGAATCCCTGAGGTCGAACATTTCATTTTGATTCATTTTGCACTACTTGGTTGTTCCAGTGTGCAAACGGTCGATCCACTATCGCTCATGGTTTTTCATCTGCAGGATGTACTGTTCATCGGATGTCATGCACAGAAGGGCGGCATTCTTTGGTTTTCGCATCCTCAGGTGCCTTCGGACCAGAGTTGGAGCCTTGAGGAGGGTTCGGCAGCGGATGTTTGGGATGACTGGGATGATGACCTCGGAAGCTTCCAAGGGATCCAACTAGATTCTCACATGACTCTCATGAAAACACGGTTTCGTTCATGTTTCCTACTACTCTCCTGAGGAATCGGGAAGATGACTGTTTCCAAGAGTGCAAGAGTGGAGCCTCCACCCGACCATGTGACATTCCGCCTGGAGGGATGCACCGAAGCACAAGGCGATCAGCATGCAATCCGGTGATTGGCATCAGAGGGAAGTTTTGGTCTATTGACTCTTGACCATCGAAGAAGGAGTCATGATCGATTCTTTGGAGTCCACTTGAGGGATGTGTGGATTTTGGTCACTACATCTTCAAAGGCTCTAGGTGGGAAGATCGACCCAAAGCGGTGCTGTGGGGTTCTTCGATTGTGGACCAGGTGAGGAAAGGTCGGGGAGGACAGTTCGACTGATATTCTATTTTTCCGTGTTTGAGTGGTGCCGGTGTCTTTCTTCCATCAACCCTACTAGAACGTCACATCGGTTGAAGGTCTTGCGAAGCTTTTTTCACTCGGCTTGCTTTCCGCGTGCCCTTCTGACCAACTGGTCTAGCTGATGGCCCAAGTGAGTGAAGCTCAAGAGGGTCATGGTCATTGGGGGGGACGCCAATTTTGGCAACGACAGACACATGGGGGGGCAATGCGCATGGAATTTTCCATATGGTCGTCCGTCAACATTACATAGCTCAAAGCGTCCAACCCCCAGGCGAAAGAATTCAATTTTTCACTTGGGGGTCAAATGATCAAGGTCATGACATGACGAAGACAAATGAAAAGTGGTCCGATGATTCCTGACGACCCCAAAGGAGTAGAGCTTTCGAGCCATTTTTCATGCGCTGTTTCAATGAGACACTTCCACAACATATGCACCCGAATTCTTGTTCAGGTCGGTTCCTCCTGAGGACTTGTGCAGTTTGACTGCATTTTCTACCCTCCCGTACCCGGTGTTTCTGCACCTTCCCGCGGCAATGGGGTGATGCGCTCCCTCACGTTGCGGCTGCTGCTGCTATTGCTTTGGTCAAGCTGTCTTGCACAGGCGTGGACCACGTGCATGGGAAGGTGAATTCGTTGAACATTTGCGCAGGAATTCTGCCCAGGAATTTCGAACAAAGGAAGCACCGGCCAGGAAAAGTGATTATTCGTATTACAGAACTTCCTCCTTCCTTCGCTCACAGCTCTAACAGGATCTCTTCGAGAACACTGGGCTTCTCGCGGAGTACTTCGCGCCGTTCTCGCCGGAAGAGTCCTGTGATCCGGTGAACGGCTCCACACAGGCACAGAAGTGGCAGAAGGGAGGAAAGGTGTGGGTGTGTGCGAAACTATTGGAATCACAGGGAACCTTTTGGTTTTTAGGAGCAGGGGGCAGCAGGGAGTCCCCTGTCTGTTCGGCTGCCAACGAAGACAGCTGTGGATACTCCGTGAAGCAGATATAGACGCCAATCTGTGTACCTGCATTTCATAAGTGTGGCGTTCTGTAACCACTTTCTCCTCTAGATGACCAGGCTGTTTGAGGTAACTTTGAGGTTCGCAGACTCTGCATGTGACGTCGATCACTCTTCATGACTTCGAGGTTTGGACTCCTTTGACTTCAACCGGATGTGATACTACGACAGCGCAGTCCGGTTACTGGACACCCATGAGTCTCTCGAGCTTACCCCGCAAAGAACCAACATGGGGAATCTAAAGATCCACCAGATGGTTTTGATCCCCTCCCACAGTTCCGGAGAGCGCAGAGTGAGAGTGACCGGCCGGTGTGGCAGGTCCTACGGACTCGCCTTCCCAACCTGGTACGCCGGGTGGAGAGGCAGGGTCCAATGGGTCCATCACGAGTTTAAAACCAATCCCAGGAGATGGGTATGTGTATATCACAGTCCCATGACGCATAGCCTAGTATGCACCTGTTGTAGGAGGTGTTGGTAGAAAAAGTGGCCGTACAACTCATTCTTCAGCTGCTTTTCCGATTTCTCAAACAACAATTGGCCCGCAACGAATGCCAGACTGAATTTCGCGAGCCGGGACGACTTTGACATCGACCGCTGTGCCTTTGAGAAGGAGCCATCTCTGGTTTGCACCTTTTGTGCTCCTTGTGCCGTCACGCAGAGCGCTACAGATCAAGGCAACCACGTTTGAAAGGGGATTTTTGATGACTGAAGTTAAGTTGGGAGTCCCAGAGGAGAATTGTGGTCAGGAGTTCAACACTTGGCGATGGGTTTGTGCTTCAAAGCGTTTTGGTTTGTGCTTCATGCTTCTGCCACTTGGGGCCGCTCGTCCACAGGACTTGTCGGGCGACAATTTGCTGTACAACTGTCGAGGCCAAGAGGACGCCAAACACTTCCGGTGTCGGGGATTGGCGGGGAGTGGATTTGGATGATTCCATTTTTGAGTTCAAACATCTGTTTCCTTTGCTTTTGAAGTTCTTTGTCCATTTGCTGGTCTTCTCCAGTCTTGGAATCACTCCTTTGCTGACATTTCCTTTGGCCGACGCAGAGATGCGACAGGGCATTTTGCTCGATTTTGTCAGGAGCTTCGGAAGAACTTTGCAGCGCGCTACACAGGCTATTTCTACATCTTTTTAGAAGGCCTCGTGTTGGTGAAGCGGGTGATTGGATGGTGATGGTGTGTGGCTAGCATGATTAAAGCCACTAGTGACTTGTGCAGGAGCCATGAACATAGACTTCGACGGGGATCCAGAAGAGGGGCCCATAATGAGTTGCAAGCAACATGTGACTTCTATCCAGTGAATTGAGGCATCTACACCTTCCAGCTGGATGCGGGCGATGGTGTGCGGATGATCCTGGGCCACGATGCCTGCCCTGGCCAGCTCTGTGCCACAAGGCGAGCACCCGGCAGCAGTTGCTGGGTACGCTGCAAAGAAGTGGACACCTACCAGTTTGTAAAAGTCATAGTCGGGGCCATTTTCCATGACCCCTCCACTAAGAAGTTAATTGGAGGGCGGGTGTCCCACGAATTATCTTTCTCAGTTTTGTCTCTGCTCCGACAATTTGTCGAACATCTATTTTGGTGGAAATTAAAGTCGGATAAACACATTAATTTGCATGTTCCCAGTGTACCTTGGATCAAGCTAGGGTCCATATCTACTTGAGAACAAATCAAGAGGTTGTGGAGAGGTTGCACACCCCTCAATTAATAATAAGGGATCCGGGTCCATGATGCAAGAAATGCTGGCCCCAACTTGTTTGGCACTTTGGGTGCCAAACGAATACCGATTTGTGGCGTGATGAAATTGCGCCTCCTAGATGGGACGCGGCGATAGGAGGCATAGCTCCTGGCGTGACAAACACCCCGGCAGGAAAGCAGCCACCACACTGAAAGCCAAGCAGCCACCAAATTAAAGACCAGGCAGGAAAGTAGCCACTGCATGAAAACCAGACCACCATCAACCTGAAAAAACCAGGCAACGTAAATTATTTCAGGGGGTTGGCCTCTGAAAGAAGGGTAGATTATACAGTTTAGTTGGCAAGCATAGGCCTGGGGAAGTGGCAGGGGGATGCATCACCAGCCCCACAAAAACACTGCAGGAAAGTAACCACAACACTGAAAGACGGGCAGGAAAGTAGCCACCGCATGAAGGCAAACAAAGGTAAACTGAACATACAATACAAAGGTTCCGGGAACCAATGGAGACCATCGTCCCCAAATTTCCCCGCACTGTAGTCACATCCACTACTGTTTTGACTTGGGCAGAGTCTTTAAGCGCGGCTCATGTATGATGTTGGCGTGGCTGCTTGGCGAACCAAGGGAAGTTGAGAGATGTTTGGATTACTGGATGGGGTTTTGCCACCTGGGGAGGGGAAATAAAGCCAAGGGTTTGTGAGTAGTCGATTGGTGAAGGGGCTACCCCAAGCAAAGTCTATAGACAATTTAATGAGGGGTAGAGGTATCCTTGATTAATTTCCACAAAACAGGTGGTCGGTAGGTCCCTCAATTGTTAATTTTTTGAGGGGACCCCCACCAGGGCCCCATTTAACGTAGGGTTATGATTTTCCAATAGATGTTTATCATGTTAGTCAATCAGAGTGTCCACTGTTCTCTGAGATTGTGGTTCTTTGCAATGCGAAAGGTTTGATATGGTTCACCAGTTTGGGACTGGTCGGGCGATCCCTGGAATGGGAGCTGGTGAAACTTTTGATGCCCCTTTGTTGTGGGAGGGGTTTTGGAGTGGCAACGCGCGCAAGTCGTGGCCTGGGGCCTGGGCGGGATGAACAGAATCCGAAAGGTCAGTATGAATCCCACAGTTTAACAGGGACCAGGAACGTACCTTTGTCTCGTTTATTTTTTGTGACAGGTATGATGTGGAGAACTGGGTCATGCAGAATATGCGCAAGAATCGCGTGGAAGATGGCTCCTATGGGAACCAATGTGACGAGTGCTCAAAAGGCCAGGCATTGCATGAACACCTAGGTAGCTGGACAAGTTAATTGGTTCAAGAACTTTCTTCTTTATACATTGGAGAATTCCTCACCTCCAGCACTTTGGACCCGGAACCAGACCGTGCCTCGTTCCGCAGGCATCTACGACAACTGCCGAGTGACAGACTGGGGCTGTGAGCCCTTCAGCCTCTGGCAGCTCGAAGGCGCCAGGGCAAAAGCAAAGCGGAACAAGACCTTGCAGCAAGCAAAGGGCTGATGAATAAAACCTTCCACGACTGTTGATAAATAAAACCTCTTCTCTACCACCCTCGCTTCAAGATCCACCGCCCTTGTTTGAGGTCTTGAAACGCCACTGTGAACACACTTGGTTCATCAGCAGCAAAAGAAAGCACGTGAAGTGAAGACGACCAAAGAAAAGCAGCACATCAAAGCGGGAACTCCCACGTTGATAGGTGTTTCGAGCACCCTTCTGTGCACAATCTAGCAAACTAGGTAAGCTCGTCGATGGCAAAACGGGGGATGGCACCGACAATTGAGGGAGAGCTTTCCCTTCTGTTTTAAGTCTGTATTGATCATATGGGGCTTGAAATAGAATCAGCGGTCGAGATTAGCGAGTCATCATATTTTGGTCCTCAAGTGGTGCCAATTGATCGATGGGACGACGTTTTTTGTGAGGTGATAGCTGCAGAGACCCCGTGGGCAGAGAAGAGTGTCGGCAATTCCCGTTTCCAATCTCTCGGAATTACCAATGTTGGATGACCACAGTGACTACGGAGGATTAACACGATGGACATGGCAAGCTCAAACCTAAACCGCCTAACACTACGGTTAATTGTTCAGACACCAATTCCCATGTCGTTTCGGGTAAGAGTTGTCCTAACCGCCATCCTTCATCCAACGTCGGAGGTTAGTAGAGGACCTTGCTTCCCAGGTGATGGAGGCCTCTCCGGCACCTGTTCGGACCAGCCCTCTGTGCTGCAAAGCACGAGGCACGGAGCGCCAGGCCTCATCGGTCAGGCGATTCCCAAGCATGTGAGACATGAATCACCACTTGAGAAGATTACCCGGCAATTCACTCGTTCTACGGGAAGTCGCCTGACCGGTATTTTGTACTCGTTTTTTTGTTTGATTCAGATGGACTTTGTATCGGACCTGCACGGGTGATGCTCGGAAGACTCTTTTTGGAGATTCCCCGCCAAGCCTTCTTGTCATGTGGTGCAAGACTGTCAGACGGTTGAACTTAGATCAATCGGTTCCTCGCCTCATCACACCCACGAACCAAAATGAAGCCGTCGAACTCAGACTGTTTGGCCAAAGAGGTTGCCGCACCATGCGAAGTGATCGAAGAAATTCGTTTGGACCAGCTTTGACTGCAGGTACCTTACTGCCGGCTTGCACGCCATGCGAATTGAGTACTTCCAGCGCGGGGGGTGATGCGCGTCTTTTCTTCCGGTGCCGCGGCAGACTCGAGGAAGCAGTTTTGTGTTTGCAAAAGGAGCACCAACATACCCAGGTCTCCAGGGGTGAAGCTAGGTTGGAGGCCATTGCTATTGGGAGAAGGACATGGAGAATGGGATCGTGTTAGTCGATCTCCCTTCTGACTTGCTCAACACACGACGGTCGATGCTTGATGCGTTGGTCCGAGGTATTCGGGGCCCGACACGGATGGGCAAATGATAGTGGTGCCACCGACTAAGCTGGGCTTCCCGAGATCTCAGACTTGGATCAAGGCCAGTGCTGACAGAGTGAGGGGGTGGGGTGTGCATGAATTGAGGTGGTCCAGGTGTGAAAGAGTCCTGAGTCTAAAAGGATTTGTCTCGGCCAAACGAAGAGATTGTGGTAAGGGGAGTGAGGATGAAGCCTATATTATGGTCTGTATGGTATACAGTGCAAACAGACCCGAAGCGAGGTGTTGTTATGTGCTGTTTGTTTAGTTTAGATTCGGCATCCGAGTTGGGACATCCTCATGACATTTCTTTCTGGGAAAGCTTGAGGCAGAATGTCGATTCAGCCCCGAACAGGCCGAACAATTTATGTTCAAGGAGTACGAATAAGACATTTGTATATGTTTGTATACAGCAAAATCAGGTCCCACAAGAATCCTTCACTCATGTGAGCTCTTTGAGCATGTGCCCACTCAACCACTGCGTATTGCATCACCGCCTGATGTGCACGGAGGAAGTCTTTGATGTCTCAGTGGACAATCCGAGTGAGCTGCCGCCCTCAGACGATCTCGGAGACTTCTCCAAAGCGCATCGCGGCCAAACATGGAGCGCCTCCCGTCCCATGAGCCTCCTGTGGAGGTCCCTATCTGCCTATCCCATCATATTCCGTTGACGTCGGGGACGTGGACGATCCAAGGTATCCCAACGCACTTCTGCTTTACCGGGCGGACGATCCTTTCCAGAACACCGGTCCTGGGGAGGCTCTTGCCGGGCGTGTCGCTTCCAGAACTGCAAGGTACCGGCAGGCTGTCAAAGATAGATGTTTGGATTGTGTTGGCTCGATCCAGAATGCCTGCTGCCTTCTTACTCCACATTTGTGGATGGATGTTTCTAGTTTGGCTCGGGAGGGGATGCATCCTTTGTTCATTTGGTCAACTATTCCAGTTCGGCTTTTGACAGGATCAGGTCTGAAAAGACTGCAAATTGTGTGAGACAAAAAAGCCTGCTGTACTTTCCAGGTGCTATAGTGGTCCCCAAGTAGGACAATGAGAATGGGAATGGATTTCTGCCATGGGGGCGCTAAAGTATATCTCATGTTCGGCCAACACCTTTTGAAATGTCAACATGTCAACAGCCTGGCTCTGTTCTGCAACTCCTTTGTGGTCAAGAAGAATGTTCCTGCAGGCAATGAGTGACTATCTGACTAACCATGTGCAGGGATGTGCACTATAGGCTCGCTGGAACTCGAACTCCTTCAACCCTCAACATCATTCAGTCTCGATTCATTATTGGCCCTGAGCCAGCCTACAGCGCAGCCTTCCCATCAGGGCGCCTTCAGTATGGAGGTGACGGATCTCAACATCCCGATCTATGTCCGGTGGCAAGGTTTCGCCGAACAGCAGACGCCCACATAGTTGATATTATGTTTTCTCGTTTTTCCGGATTCGTTTCCAGGGATGACTGGAAGAACTCAGGGATTTCTAGGGACTGAACTTTGACCACGGGAGAAAATAATCAGGAGATGTTCGCTTGATGTTTCCCGCTCCCGACGGAAAACCTACGCTAGTCTGCGAGCTTCGCGCAAGGCTACTTCCTCTTTGTCCGTGGCGGGGAGTACATCTTCCGCCGCTTGGTACAGGTCTAGACAGGTCCAAAGGGACACCCAAATGGACACAAGGGTGAGAATCATGAAGGATTCTGGATCTAGCGATCCCCAAGTTGGAAGCTTTCGTTTTGGACACAACATCATTTTGTGCGCCAAGAGTTCTTCGAAAGTGACATAGTGCTGTGGAAGCTTGGGACATCGCTTGCGAAGGGATTGGGCAGATGAGAGATGCATGACCTCATCACCGCAATTACTCCAATGGCCTTTCATATTCCGCACTTGTGAGACTGCGGTATGAATTTGTGAATAAAGACTCTGAAAGGCAGAAAGCGTAACAGACTGAAATGCCGTTCTGTGTGCACAAAAAGCCAAATGCCAATTTCTAGTGATACCAATCCAGATTTCAGCCAACATAAAGTTCACACCAGAGCCGCATCGGCTCAAACGTCGCAGCAACCTCTTTTGGCAGAAACCGTTGCAAGGACATGCAAGGACTCTCTTCAAAGCTGCATACGGTATGGGATTGATTTGTTGCATCTTTTGGTTCTTTTTAAGTCACCAAACTGACATCGCCAAAGGTCGTATCATCCCACATCGCCCAGGCCTCGAGTCGGACGACGGGGGGCGTGTGACCTTCGGCGGCCGCGGCATGGAAGGGGAGAAGGTGCGGGCTGCGCGCGCGCACGCCATCGTCGTCCGAAAGTGGAATGGGTGGGAGGGGGCATCTGAAGAGTTGTAAACAATGGTTGTTTCTTTTTCATAAACTGAAGTGTTTCCCTGAGTAGACATGTATGACAGTATGTCTCGCAAGGATTCGCCTCATTGGATGCCCACAGAAAGGCCGAGGGGACCACATGAATCGAGGGCTTGGCTTTTTCCAACTTTTGGGCTTCGTAGAGAGAGAGAGAGAGGTGTATCATCTCATCATCAAGTCGTGAGCGGCTCGCCTTTTGGATAGCAAAGTGAGCTGCCTGAGGTGATGGTGGACAATCCTGGCATGCAGGAAGGCTCCCAGACAGCGCAAACCAGGCGACGGAACCTGGCGATTCCAAGTGTGTATATGGGTATGGGTAGAAGTTGGGTTCAACTTGGGAATCTTAGGTGTACATGACAGGTTTATTCAATCTTTTTGGGAGGTGAGGTGAGGTGACATTTTTGGCTCTTTTGGAGCTGTACTTGAGAATCGGGACCTGAATCCTGCGCCGACTGATCGACAGGATGCAAGTGCTTCCAGGGCTGCACCCGGTGCGTGTGGAGTTCTTTTGGAAGCCCTCGGACACGGTGGCGAGCATCCAACGGCCTCCAGGGATCAAGGCTAATGGGGGATAGGGTGGATTTGGTGGGAGTGATGGGAAAGAGAAGATATTCCAGGGGAAGGATGTAAAGATGAAATATTTCTGTTGCAATCTGTTGATTGAAGTGCCTGGAGCCTTTCCCAAGAAGGCCGAGTCGTGCACCCCATGAGTGGGTGTCTCCACACACAGAGCTAGACATGATTGTTTCGATTCACAAAGTCTACCCTGCTTTTGGTGTTTTCCAGGTCGAGCCCTGGATCATCCGGGATTAAATCGGATCAAAAGTATCAGCCCACCGAAAGGTGAAAAAGACTCGGGCACATCGAGGGCTTCATTGCGTGTCAGTTTCCAAGCACATCGAGGTGGCTCGTCACCTCTTGTGACGCCGACCGTCGGCTGACAGGTCACCTACACCGGTTTCGACACACAAGGCCAGTGGCGGTCATGAGTGTTTTTGGTTTCCCGAACAGGGCGTACCAAAAAGCGGGAAGAGATGACCAACAGGAGTCTAATCTGGGATAGGTCTATGGGTTCTCCAAATTCCGTAGAGTTTTATTGGTTCTTTTAGTTGCTTGAGCACTCCTGCAACTTCTGGCCATCCAACTCCTGAATTCTAGAAGGAACGATGCCAGGACACCCTACCCCAGGGATGTCTCACCCCATGTCTCACCCCGAGTTTAAAGGCAACAACTGGTAGAAGGACTGATTGGTTGGAGTAAAGATACTCCAACAGTTGGCTACTGGAGGCCTTTCCTCCAATGAATTGAAGTAGCAGATTGGCAGACTTTCCAATTTGCCCTTCTTGATTCTCATGCATCAGATCTACATCAGGGGCTCCCAAACAATCCTGTAAGATCTGTAACCACCTGACCAGCAGGTCCCTCAGCAGGCACTTTGCCCACCTTCTCAAATTTGGCAATCAGGTACCCCCAGTCAAAGCATGTCACAGTGCCAGGCTACTTTCTGTCCTTGAGCCGGGACGCGGGTGCGCGGATGACCACGCAGGAGTATGACTGTGAGCTAAGGCGAAGAGCTGGGAGCGCCCGGTCGAGGTTGTGGAGGTCTCAGACACTCAATCTGCCAACCCGAGACTTCTTGGGATCAAAACCCTTAAAACTGGGGGGCTCCCGTTTTGAGACACCCCAGATTGGCTGTTTCATGGGTAGTGAATTCATCATGCGAGTCGATGAACAATGCATGGAGAAACCAGGAAATCCGCTAGCATCCCGCATCCCACTCTCAAGTTGGCCGTCTCTATCACGTCATGCCCTGGTCTAGTAGTCTAGGTCCAAAAAGGTCACATAACACCTTCTCAAGGCCCCTAAAGTGGTTAGCTTATGGGTGAAACAAACGACTCTACAATGCCTTCACATCCAAAACACTTTCCAAAAGGGGATTTGGGCACTGAAACCTAACCACGTCACTATAGGACCAGAGCTTGAGTCGATGATGTTCTACTGCTCCAAGCACTTGATTTCTGTGTTGAGAACGTGAAAGTCAAGTTTCATTTTTGCTCGTCAAGCATGTAGATCATGTAGCGACGCAACTTTCCAGAAAAGAAACCAATGGGCACAGGGATGAGGTTGGTGAAACATGCTCTGGATACAGGTGCAGCTCAAAACACTAGGTGCACTGGCGGAGGTACAGGTTTTTAAGCTTCAAATGAGATTCAATGGCCAAACCAAAGGGTACTGCACTATTCTTCCCCAAAACCCTTGCTTGGAGAATCTTTGAGACTCAGCCCTCAAGTTGGGTCAAAAAGGTCCGAAGCTCACATTCTCTTCCCTGGCCATCCGAAAAGTCCAGGAAGTCTCCTCGTCCGACACGTCTCGCCCGACCCCTTGGTTGACCCGGTGGACTCATGTTCACTCCACACCGACGACGTGCGCACCGACAACTGCAGGCGCTTTGAATGGGGCGGTGGCATGAGCGTGACACGGGACTGTGCTGGGTGCCTGGGCTGCCTGGAACCATTGGGTTTTATCTACTTACAGTACTACTTTCTTCCTTTCTTCCTTTCTTCTTTTTCTTTTTCTTTGCTTCTAGTAGCAATGGCCTCCGCCCTACTGTAGCGATGGCCTCCAACATTTCTTTTCAACTTACCTTACTACTTTCTATATAAGTATCTCGGACAATCCCTAATCTTCCAAACCAGCGAATGGTTGCTGGGTGGAGACTGTGAAAGCCATGTAACCAATGGGTTTCTTTCACTGCCCCTTCTACTGCGGCGTGTTCGGAGGTCCTCTATTCAAGTCAACATCTCACTTGGCGCAGTGGTTCCTTCAGTGGTTCTTTCTCCGCATGTTTTTTTTGGAACAAAGAAACTCTTGTCTCTTGACAAGCCAGACATGTTTATTCTCTATCTACTGATGCGCTCGCCAGTTACCAGGCTAATTCGAGATCTTCAACACACTCATCACGGCCCTTTCAACCCTTTCAACCTGATACCGTTGGCGTGTTTGCCCCTGACCATCTCAGGGCGTGCTTCGTCGGCTTTGAGTCGAACTTGGGCGACCGGATCTGCGACAACGGTGAGGGCACCACCAGCAGCCTCGAGTGCCGCCCGTTGGAAGTAAGACGAGGGAATCGGCGACACCGAGTTGCAAAACTGAGAGAAAAAGAAGGAACAGAGAATCTGCAGAATCCTGAAGATCAGAGGCATGTGCTAGGCAAGGACGAACACTTGCCTCGTTTTTCTGATCTTCCACCATCCCCCTAATTAAACCTCTCCTCTCACGCCAAGCATTCATTAGCAGTCACTAGCTTCTTCCAGGTTGTTTGGCCAAGTGAGCACCGCCTGCCCAGGTTCTCAATACAACTTCGACAACTTCGATTGTTCTCCCACGTACCCGCAGAAGCTGGAGACGACGGCACGCCCCAGCATCACCTGCCACCAGTCCTGTCCCTCCAGCAACTTCAGGCGGGAAGAAGTCGAAAAAGTATGGAAAAGTGACCCGTCGGGTGTTTGTCCTCGAGAGAACTGCCTACTCAGGCGGAAGAACTGCGCCACCTGCAGCTCTACCACCTCCAATGGTAACTTGGCTTGATGTGGCATGCTGAATGGGAAGCCAAAGTGACTTCTTATTCTTCCCAATTCATAACGTTCCTATTGAGGGTATAGTTACAGTAGTTTTTGGTTTCCACCGTTGGTCGGTGATCCTTGATGGGTCAGTTGCGAAAACAGGACTATGGTGGAACATTGGACATGAGATGGTGTGCAGTTTCTCGAACCAAGAAGAAGAATCGTTTGACAAGAGTCCTCAGCCTAATATTCCTCGTCACAGGGACAGCCATCAAAATGTTGGCACTGTCTTCTGCAAGGGTCCCTATTTACGAATCATCATCATGTTGCTGTGCACACGACAGACTCCTGCAGAAGCCGTCTCACCGAGTGCGTCGTCAGGCCAGCTGTGCATCGAAGCCTATGACGACTACTGCCCCTCTGGCAATCAGGTCACTTGCCTTTGAAGCCTTTGAGCCCATCGCAACAACGCTGGATCTGTTGGCAAGCTTCGTTTCGATGGGATGCGAAAATGAACGGCATGGTCCCACATGCAGTGTCCATGCTGGTAGAGAAATGCTTATTTATTTATATATACATGTACATATACATAGAGACGATCACGAGGATTTCCAAGCGAAGCTCTTCGGCGGTCTGCTTCGCTCGCCCGTCCATTTACTCTAGAATCAAAAATCAAAAGCTATCTCCTTTGTGGCCCCTGGTGTTCAAATTTGGTGCTTTTCAGCTCGGTCATGTTTTTCCTCCTTTTGCTGCCTGAGTCAGCTGCTGAGGAGGATTGCACCTTTTTGACCTGCTGTGTGGCAAAGGCTGGGCACTGTGCGACACCAAAACCATCCTCCACTTTGGCAGTCCCCCTCTGTAAGACATGCTTGAGTTGCCAACTCAACCCGGATGTGTACCTGAAGTCATTTCGGTCTTTGCCGTCGATCGCAGAGCGCATGTCGGAGAGAGGTCAGTGGCTTGAACTACTGGGGAGAAGATTGCCTAGCTTTCGGCACAGCCAGCAATTGCTCAGGCGGACTGGAAGAGTTGGATGGGAAGAGGTTTTGGCACGTGAGGGAATGGTGGCCGGTGGTTAGATATATGATCCGACACTTGGGCTTGGAATGTAGATTTTCGCTTCGATGTTTTTTTGTTAACCTGACCGGTTTTGCGATACCATGTCACTCTTGTGACCACGGTCACCGATCTTGTGCAGGAAAGCTGTTGGATCGGTAGGTTCTTGGACTACGTCCCCCGTTAGACGCAAAAGCCCTTCGCACAGCGGAGAATCGACAAAGTGAAGATCTGTGGAACTGATCCGAACCCCCTGCCTCTCAGCACTTGGGAATATCTGGAGCGCACCAAAATAACCCTTGCTTACCCACCAGGCATGGGAGGTAGGTGAATTGCATTTTTGGATTCCCATTGGCACAGCCCCTGACAACTTTGGATTCTTTTGAGCATCTCCGTTTTCTCACGAAGACTTGTGTTGCGTTTCAGACTTTCTTAAACATTTGCTGCTGACTGCGAACTTGGCGAATTCGATCACTAACTTGGACGATGTGAACTTGAAAGCTCTTGATCCTCTTGGACCAGGGAAGTTGAACGTGATCCTCTCACGGCTTCAACTGGAGCGCTTGCCCATGGATGCTGCGGCGGTCTACGACCCTCTGGCACCACGCCCGCGACCCACAGGCGGGAGAAGGATGGAGTTGTGAAAGAGGATGAATGATATTGAAGACATGTAGTTATACAGTATTCAAAGGACTTGGAATCTGATTGACTTCTGACGTAACATGTAGGAGGATGGCCCTGCTTCAAAAGGCTTGAGGTTGTTCAAACAGGGGCATGATGTGCTCCAGGCCATTTGGTCTTGCTGGGGTTGGTTGAACCTCGGATGTCAAGGTTTTGGACGGCTTTTGCAGGAATTGAGCGCTTGGGCCCGACCTTTGTGCTTCCTGCAAGGTAGCATGATGTCCGAGTGCTATCAGAGCAACTGCAATCAGATCACAGAGGATGCAGCACATGTCGCGGCTAAGGGTGGTCAAGATATGTCTCGTGATGTCGAGCACTGGATTCCGTCAACGACGTGTTGGGTAGATTACTTTAAGTGTCCCTTCCCCTCAAAAAGGGTATTGAACAAAAAAGACACACTTTGACTACCCAGCGGCACTGGTCACCGGCGAGGAGTTCGTGCTGAACCCCTTCACCGGTTTCTACACTGATCAGCGAATCTGCCCGGTGCAGGTGGGCTTGGAGCCTTTTCTGGCCGTGGATTTGTTTTGGGGTACAAACCGGTCGAGGTAGAGGACCATACGGACGTGTTGGTTGATTCACCTTCCATCTCCCACCCACATGTGTTGGTGGGTTGGCAAAGCAGTCCATTTTTCGTGGGATGAAAAGGACATGTTCCCTTGTTCTTCAGGGTTGACCACTCCGTTGGTGTTGAAGTGCTGTTGGAGAGTCCTGGAAGATGAGGGGACCAGAGGAGGGGTCCGTCCAGACAGAGTGAATTCTCAGATTTTTGGACAGGACAGGTGTGGTGGAGTTAGTCCAACAAATTCTTTTGGATCTGGAAGACAGACTGTTAGTTAGACATCCAACAATGAGCAATCCTTCGGGTGACGCCCACCGAACGTTCCTCCGTCACAGCCAGCTAGTATGTGAAAGTGTTTGTTTGAGCCCATCATTTCAAGAAAAATGTAAGGAGCCGCCCTAAAACAGCAACAAGAAGCTACTAGTAGCAAAGGGCATCGCTACCAGGAGCAAGGACTCTACTAGCAGCTCCTGGCCTTACTACTAGTAACAAGAAGCTACTATTACATACCGTGAGGTCTTGGTGCTGAATCCTTCACTGCCGCAGGAGTCGGTGGATCCGGGCTTCCAGTGCTATGAGGGGCCCTTCGCGGCGGCGGGGATCACCGATGTGCTCACACAGTGCCAGGCTAGGGGTGTGGCGCGGGCGTCGGCGTCGTCGGATGAGGCTGGGAGGTGTGATGTTGAGATGCGTGAGATTTAATGTCAGCATGTTTGCGAAGTTGGAGATCACCATGTTCTCCTTTTGGCAGGCCCCCACCTTTGAAGGCTACCTCTCCAAACCACCAAGAGACCGGCACACCTTACATTGGGAGTTTTCGTGCGCATATCTAAGTAGTGCGACAAATGGATATTTGATGATATTTGCTTGGCACCTGATGGAACTACCTCTGATTGCTGCTTCCTTGTCTTCCACTTCGCCTTAGTCCTCTTGCAAAGACACTTGTTGCTATAGCAACAGTATCACTTCGTGTCGATGGCTTGAGTCAGAAACCTCTCTGCAGCAAGGACAGCAATTTCCAATACAACTTCTGCCGGAACCGGAAGAGCGTCGACGGCCGCCCCTTCCGGGCACCTTGGAGATCCGGTTTCGGCGGGTTTCTTCTGGGGAAGTGAGGAAGAGATTCTTGGCAGGATGGTGTTTTGATGTGTTTTGCGTGATGTGTTGAACTTCATTGCGTGGTTAGGATTGAGGTATGCCAGTAGTTTGAATGACAGATCATGCACAAAAGGAAGAATGGTTTGCCGCGCTGCTGAAATTTGTGCCAGTGCGCTGGTTTGAGATCTCATACGCAGGACCTTATCCAACATGACCTGGTGTTGAACGTTCGTATTTGGAAGGCCTGGTTGGCCTCAGCAGTTGAATCACTGTGGATTATGTAGTTGTCATTGTTCACATTCCAAAATTTTCAACATCATTCAAGGCTGAGATTCGAGGAGGTACATGCTTTGCATGCCACAGAGCTTGTCCAGCAAGTTGTGGCGACGTAGTGGAATTGAATTAAGTTCGGGTGGAGCTGAAAAGAGGCCTGGACTGCCCACATAACTTCATAACTTCACATCACCTCACTTGATACGTGGCCATTCAATCTCCCACACCACCGCGATCTACGCACGGTCGACGGCCACCCAACAAAGGTTTGCTGCAGCTTCCTCTTCCTGAACCCTCAGGGCATGGCGGAGTGTCGCTTCATGGGAGCGGCGCAGGGCAGTTGCCAGCTGCTGCTGGAGGTGTCGCTGGTGTCGGCGATTGGATGAGGTGTTGGTCAGAGCCAGGTGAGGTGGTGTGTTTGAAGTACTCCCTATCCACTCCATGAACCATTCCTTTGTAACTGCGTGGTGGTGTTCTTTTTGTGGCAAGGATGCTATTAGGTGAGGCCATCGCAAGTAGGTTGGAGGCCATCGCTAAGAAGCTACTAGACTAGTAGCCACTAGAGCATCCATGGTTTAGGCCCCTTTTTTTGTGCAAGCAAATCCAGCTTCGCTGAGAAGGGTCAACCGATCAACTTGGGTCTCCAGAAGCCTCAGATCGCCTGCCGTATTTCAGACCCCTGACAAGACTGTTTTTTCCCCAAACAGTTTTCTGTTGGGGTTCTATCTTAGAAACAAAAGAGCTGGCCACACTCACTGGCCGCGCCGCTGAACTCTGTGGCTGGGCTCTGTGGCTGGGCTCCGTGGCTGGGCTCTGTGTCCAGGCCTTGTCCTCCTCTTGTCCTCTGTGGCTGGGATCTGTTCTGTGTCCAGGCCTTGTCTCTTGTGGCTGGGCTCTGTGTCCAGGCCTTGTCCTCCTCTTGTCCTCTGTGGCTGGGCTCTGAGTCCGGCCTTGTCCTCCTCTTGTCCTCTGTGGCTGGGCCTTGTCTTCTTCTTGTCCTCCTCTTGTCCTTGTCTTGGCCGCGCCCCTCAACTCTGTGGCCCGGCTCTGTGTCCGGGTCTTGTCCTCCTCTTGTCCTTGTCTTAGCCGCGCCCCTGAACTCTGTGGCTGGTCTCTGTGGTCCGGTGTACTGGAGAGGAGTGTGGCCGAACAAATAGCGATATCAATGCCGACAACTATACAAGCATAGACCCCAAACAGCTTCAAAGCGATTCGTTTAGACCAATATTCGTCAAAAGTCGATTTCTTGGTACGCCCTACCTTCACCCCAAGAGCAAACTGCTTCATCAATGAATTTTGGCATTGACATCGCTACTTGTTCGGCCACACTCCTCTCCAGTAAGCCGGACCACAGAGACCAGCCACAGAGTGCAGGGGCGCGGCCAAGACAAGGACAAGAGGAGGACAAGACCCGGACACAGAGCGAAGCCACAGACTTCAGGGGCGCGGCCAAGACAAGGACAAGAAGAGGACAAGGCCCAGCCACAGAGGACAAGAGGAGGACAAGGCCTGGACACAGAGCC